>JAAKBH010000817.1:0-98309 GCA_019776075.1 Amaranthus palmeri
AAATACCCTAAAATGACAATTGAGAACCTCTTTAAGGAATGAAGGAAATAATTTTCAACCAACTAATTTACTAAGCATTATGTTGGATGATTTAACCACCCAATCCTTTATTTATATGAAAATAAGTTAAAATTATCGAATAAATTATTTTCCCAATATCTCAATCACTCTTTTGATTAAGATAATAATGGACGCCCCTTTTACATTTAGGATTTTTAAAAGAAAACGCAATATAAAGATCGGATTTTTAAAAGATAATTAAAAGGTGAAATTTTTAAAAGACAACAAGGAAAAAATTAAATTTTTAAAATTAAAATTTCCTAATAAAAATCGTACATTGATTTATTTATAGAAGTTACCGAAATAGTAGTATGGATTATATTGAATTAACCTAATAGTATTATATTGAACATATAGTGAGATTATTTTATTATTTTCTTTTATAATACTGTTATTTATTTGTACTTCTATTAAATTATTTATTATTATTGTAATAATTAGTATTGTTAATGATTTGTGGTAATTATTATTTTTATTTATAATTTATTGTAAAACTACAATTATTTATCGTTCTAAAAAACATCATTGTGATAATGAATTATAATTATGGTTCAAAGTTTTTTGTTTTATTGGGATTAGGTATTGATAATTGTTAGTATTATATTATTTATCGTTGTCATTAGAAAACAATATTAGGTAAAAGAATATGATAACAATTTAAAGTTTAAGACCAAATAAAAAATGCATAAATAGTATTTAAATAAACAAACTATTGAGCTCTATGTGCTCCTTGAAAACAGGGTGAGGACCTTTTCAATGGATAAGAAATGGATTGGACACCACCTTTTACTTCCTCCGTTCCATAATACTTGCTACATTTCAAATTTTTTACGCAATTCAATGCACAATTTTAATCTTTAATAACTAAACTACACTTATCTAAAAATTATAAAAATTTAATATTATGAAAGTATGCGATAGACGATTCAAACAAGATCCCACTTGACTATATTTTTACTTACACATTAGTCATAATATGTAAAATAAGCTTGAATGATAAATAGTGCACAAAATCGAAATGTAGCAAATATTTCAGAAGGAAGGAAATACTAGTCAAGCTTCTCATAATAAAGGAATGGTAGCTCCTATGAGTTATTGATGCCAAAATCTCAATAATGATAATAGTCATCGACCTTTAGCAGACTAAATATACAAAGTTACAAACTCTATGCTAGTCAATCAATAGGCGTTAATAGGTCATAGTGGGGCATGAGATATATGTCGAACTTAACTGGTATGATTAATTGGTGATGTAATTGTGCTTTGATGGTGCATTGAGTGTGGTTCTATGAAAGATGCTTATCTTCATCTATAGTTGGGAGCATCATTCATAAGAACAAGGCACCACAAACACACATATTGACAGTAGGTTATTGCATTGTTAGAAACGTGAGCATTTGTGATCTTGACAGATTATTCTCAAGATAAGTGAGGTTTATTACACTGCAATTGTTGAATTCAATCTAAATTTATGTTTGCAGGGATGCTGTGTTGGAGTATGTGAATGAAATCCTTAAGTTGTGTGATCAAGTACTTATGTTGCTATCCATAGGTCTTGGATTAAAACCAGAAACACTTGGAGAACTAGAAATTAAGAAAGGGTGGAATTTAGGTTGCAACTTTTATCCAGCATGTCCACAACCAGAATTAACACTAGGAGCTCATGGACATGCTGATACCAACTTCATGACAATACTGTTGCAAGATCAAATTGGCGGCCTTCAAGTTCTTCACCAAAACAAATGGGTTAATGTTAACCCTATTCATGGCGCCTTGATTGTTAACATTGGTGATGCACTTCAGGTTTCAAATTAAAATTTTTTTCTCCACTTATTTAATTTTTGAGGGTGTGCGAGGTGATCGATCGAACAAAGTCCTCTTTTTCTCCCGTATATGATATATTTAATCGAAAAAAGAAATGTTATTTACTATAAAGGAAAAATTACCATGAATAATACGAATTTTCACTGATTTCCCTACAATAATACGAACTTTTGATTAACCCTGTATAATACCAACTTTGATGTGGTTTTTCCTCTAACATCTTTAACTTGTTGGTAACCTATAATTGTAGGTCAACTTGCCAAAAAAATAAAAGAAAAATAGAAAAAAAAAATTTAAAATGCAATAAAAATTTAAAAGTTTATTGCCTACAATATAATAACAAGAAAAAAAATTATTGTGAATAATACGAACTTTCAATGATTTCCCTACAATAATACGAACTTTCAATTAATCCCTTTTTTTGACAAGTTACCTAGAATTGTAGGTTACCAATAGGTTAAGGATACTAGAGGGAAATCCACATCAAAGTTGGTATTATTCAGGGTTAATCAAAAGTTCGTATTATTGTAGGGAAATCAATGAAAGCTCGTATTATTCACGATAATTTTTCCTACTCTAAATAAGGCGTAAAGAGTACAACTTAAATGTTTAGAAAAATTGACATTAATAATCCAACTTTTCACTCATCCGCTATGAATAATCCTACCTTTTGATTATGCTCTAATAATCCAACCTTTGTCATAAATTTGCCCACAACATACCGTATTACTAATAATGGGTAATAATAGGGTATGTTCCCAGCAAACTAAAATAAAGGTTGTATTATTCACAGCGAACTAAGGGCAAACATGAGATCATTAGAAAATAATCAAAAGGTTGAATTATCCACAACGGATGAATAAAAGATCGAATTATTAATATCAATTTTCCCTAAACTTTTTGTTACCAACGTGACAGAAAGAATCTCATCAGTCCCTTAAATCAAATGGAATATCTAACACAATATTAACCCAAATGATTCTCATTTGAGGAGCCTGTTAGAGTATATCATATATTTCGCACTTTTAACCTCATCAGCTTAAGATTTTGATTCAATAATCTATTTATGGCATTTTTGTAGGCATGCCATTTCTTAGTTCTTATATATATTATTTAAATGATGCAGATGGTATCTAATGACCAGTTGAAAAGTGTGTATCACAGAGTAATTGCAAAAAAAGTTGGACCAAGAATATCTATTCCATTGTTTTTCAATGGTCTTTTTTCATCTAAGAAGATTTATGGTCCAATTAAGGAGTTGATTTCAGAAGAAAATCCACCTATTTATAAGGATTTTACAAATGAAGAGATGATGACATACTTCTTTTCCAAGTCCCTTGATGATTTGGGTATTGAACATTTTAAGCTAAACTCCATATCATGATCATGTAAGGATCAATTTATACCAATTTTTTATTTTTGTTTGAAAGGACAAAAAAAATGATAAATTTGTACTTTAATGTTCATTGTTTGGAATTTTTATTCGGTAATTAAGTACTTGTTATGAGAATTTTTTATTTATGTTCAGTGATTAGAGAACTAGTAGATCAATTTGATCCAGAAGGACTTATTTAGCTAAAATAAAATTCATTCAATTGAACCAACTTAATTTGTGAGACTACAAGTGTCAAAACTTAAGTCCAAAAGAACACGCAAAATGCAACAAATGCATAACAGTTTTCACAATATGCGTACTTAAAGATATCAGGACTCAAAACTCAAAATTATTTGTGAAACAACCAAAATAGACAAACAAAAGAAATGGAGTATCATAAAAAATGGAAGTTGCATTATTGATTACAGGATAGTTGGTTGATCATAATCATAATTTTTAATTTTCTCCATCTTTTCCTTTTTTTTCATCTATCCTCTACATGAATAGGGTTATAAAAAGTTGCAAACTCCATTACCATATTTTAGTTTTTACTTCTCACCTACACTTTTAATTATTTCACATTGTTAGGGTATAGTGCTTATATCTTAATACAAACCCTTGTATCTCTATAGCATATTTTGAAAGTAAAATCCAAGCACCACTTCTTTTTTTTTTTTTAACTCAAAAAAAAAAAAGTAAAATCCAAGCACCACTTTTTTTAGTCTAAATTATCTTTACAAGATTATGTACAAGTTATTCTTATAGGATTATTTACATTTCTAGACTTTGGGTTAGGGTTGTCTCGAACTTGTAATCTCAAAGTTCTTGGCGCTTATTACATTTTTTCAAGTATATAAAAGATTTACAATAATTTAATACTCCTTCTAATTTAATTTACTTGTCTCCTTTGAATTGGGCATGCAAGTCACTACAACATAATTTACTTTTAGTGGGATTTATTTAGCGACATTTAATTTAAATGTCGCTATTTTAAATTTCTTATAATGTGTATAGAGGATTTAGTGAAATTTATTAGACCCTTTAGCAGCATATTAAAAAGTTACACAAAAGCTTTTAGCGACATAGGATTTAGTGACATTTTTCACAAATGCCACTATAGACTATAGTGACAATTACATATGCCACTAAAGATCAAATTAAGTGTCATTAAATGACTTTATGGTAGAACTTAAAATAATAACCATTAATTATTACACTAAAAACATGAATTAGTGCGATTTTTTTAATGCCACTAAATCCAACGTCGCTAGAAGCTAAATTTGTTGTAGTGAGTTAAGTGGGGAGATCACTTAAAAGTGGATAGTTGGGGTATATATTAAGTGATTATATTAATTGTTATCAAGGTGGTATAGTTGGGGTATTTTAGTAGTGTAAGTGAGGTATTTTGGTCATTATTTGTATGAACAAAGAGTATTTAAATAAAAAAAATCAGTAACAAAAAAGAAAATGGGACAAATAAGATGAATTTACCCAATAAAACATAAGACAAATAAATCGAATCGAAGGGAGTATATATTATTGATCCTCATATTTAAACCAGATAACTAAGTCAAAATATATTTTTAAAGAACTTATGACATCAACTTATTCCTTTCCACCCAACCGGCCACCCACCCCAAAAAAATAGTTGTATAAAACAAGTTGAGATGCAAATTCATGTGGTGGTGCTATTGTGTTAGTGTCATCAAATCCCTTAACTAAATAAATTAAATTTAACAATTTCAAACATAAACAAAACCTAGTTGAATGATTCAGATTTCATAATTACCTTTCAAATTAAACTGTTTATTTTAATCACCAAGTCATCATGATTCACGCATTTGCCTTTAACTTTTTAATCTTATAATTTGCCTTCAAACATTTTAGTAAAACACAGGGGCGAAGCCAGGATTTATAGTTAGGGGGGCCGGATTGTCGATATAATAGCAAGTTATTTATTATATAAAAACTAGCTAAACTATGAAAATTTAAATCATATAGACATAATTAACTTGAATCATAGCAAAAATTATATTTGACAAATAGAGTTGAAGCTTCCCTATAATTACCGTTTTGAAAAAGAAACAAAGTGTTTGTAACTTCATATATTTGTCTTTTTAGTCACCAAAAAAAATTACTATTAAAATTAAGATAACAAAAATATAAAGACACACACTAAAAAGGATGAATGTGAATAATGAAAGACAGATAATAATGACTTTATAATATAAATTAAATTAGCCCATCTTATATGAGACAGTTTCACCATGAGACGAGTATATACAATACAAGTAAGCCTATTGTCTAAGTGATCATTTTGAGTGATCACTTTAAGGTTAATTATATATAAGTGTAACTTTAAGACTAAAAAGTCATCACTTTAAAAATATATGTAAATTGGGCCAAGGCAATTAAAATGGTCTGACCGTGAGACCGTCTCATTTGACAATTTGTGTAAATTTTATTAATTAGTCTACTAAAAAATAATAGTTCAAATTCATGTTTGATCTTTTACTTTAAACAAAACCGCAACTATTGACCTATAGTAATTTTTATTGCAATTATGCACTGTTTAAATTATATAATAAATTAGTAAAGGGGGCCGAAACCAAAAGTACAAAGGATCACATTTTCGACAAGGGGGGCCGGGCCTCCGCCGGCCCCCAGTGTGGCTTCGCCCCTGGTAAAACATTACTAGCCACCAATAAAAAAAAATTTAAAAATTAATCAGCATCCAAACTAAATAACGGCCACAAAATTTAGTGGTCTGATAGAATATGAATTGCATCACAAGAGAAAGTATAATTTTTACTATTTTATTATGGTGTATAAAAGAAAATATACCATATTTTCAAATATGTCTGATTGCTGAAAAATTATACACTGATAAAATTTTAACGATTTTTCTGAAATTATTATAACAAAACTACAATCTAAAGTACATGAACCAAAAATCTATCTACTGCAGGAATCCTTCAATTCTGATTGCAAAATAATAACTTGGGTAATATTTTAAGTCATAAATGCATTCCAACAAATTAAAGAAACTTCTGTTGAATTGCAATTTATTAGGATGTAGAATTACTTTTTTTGCAACCAAAAGTCATATCGTATTATCTGTCAAGGAACTAACTTAGTTAAACGCTTAAGCAGAAGGCTGTATTTTTATCATATGCTATATACTCTATCAGGGCTTCTTGAAGCTATTTGGTTTAAAAATGTAGATGTAGCACATGGTAGCTCTTGAAACGAAAGGTGGATAAGATTTAATCAATGACCTACCGTCATATTGCCTTTAAAATCATATCAAGGAACCAACTTAACCAAAAACTTAAACTCTATCATCGGACAAGTGCATATCCTGAAGATGTGTATCTAGACAAAATACGAGACAGATAGCGAAAAGCATGATCACATAAATAAGGAAAGTGAGAGCAAACAAATAACAAGAGTCTTCATTAGTGTACTTACATAATCTAGCAACATTCTATGGCCTTTAGGCCATGGTCTCTGGCTAATCAAGTCTAAAACAGGAAAATATGATCAGTTCAGCAACACTATATACATTGAACTACAAGGAATAACAAAACTTGAGAATTCCTGCTGACTGCTGAGAGTAAAAGTTGCACATCTTCTTAAGCCGCGGGAGGCCTGAGTTCGTGATCACGAGAAGTATCACGAGTAGAGGGTGGTAGATAATGCCACATAGGAAACATACCATAACTAGGATACATAGCCATCTTATTTGGTCCAGCTTGGTAGGCTGCTGGATAAGGAGGAATCATTCCAGCACCCGAAATAGCCATTGCCTTCATTTGCTGCTCCATCTTTTCTTTTTCTGCCTTCAATGTTGATTTCTCATCTCGAAGTTCATTCTTTTCAGCCTGTACCAAAAAGTTAAGGTCAAGAATTAAACAAGAAGATTTCTAGAAGCAACCGATTGTTAGAGTATATACTGAAGCTGATTGTAACTTTGTGCGTGATGCTTGACTAAATTGGTTCATTAAAATGGTAACAGAAGCCAACGTGACAAGTGGTCATGAGATCAAATCACAGTTACTCATTCATTTAAAGAGGAATATTTAACGCCAGAAATAAACCAACTTGAGGAGGCGTGTTAGAGGATATAGCATGCCCTAAAGCCTCAACCATTAGCGTAAACTTTTGATTGAGTTGTTTCATTGACAACAGTATGCACTCACAAGAACTTGAAGTTCCAATTCTTCAAGTAACGTACGACATAATGTAAAAATGCTATGTACTTCCTTATAAAGGTTTTCAAAATAACACACCGATATTTCTCGTGTTGTAATGCTATATAAAAAGTATTTTCGGCTGTATCAAGAGATATCTTATGATTTTGGTCGATGTTTAGGTGTTATGATAACCACCTTCGTTTGAAGAAACCAGCCTTAGCGCTTCAAAAGATACTTACGTTAAATAAAACATGACGAGTACTCACCTTTAAGCTTTCGATCTCCTGTTGTAGTTTTTTATTCTCCTCTTTATACTCCGCGGTCTCATTCCTAAGCTGCTTCACAACTCTAATAGCATCAGATAATATAGCCAGTTTGTCAGTTTTGGCAGCTCTTTCAGGTTCCAACACAGAGCTCAAGTTCAAAAAGCTGCATCAAAACCAAAAACATAACTTACACTTGGAATGGAAACAATCAAATAAACAAAACACCTAAATACTCCAGGTTCCACAAAGATCTTAAATAGAGAAAAACAACTAAAATATTTTAATTCTATGATTTGCAGAGATATTCAGTGCATAGGTAGCAGCTAGTGTCAGTGAAAATATATGGAAAACACAGCCTGTTTGTTGGTAGAGATGCTATTTGGGATTGGAACACTCATAAGGAATATTCCACATGAAAGCACAGCAGGAACTTCAAAACCATTTCCTTAGCTAATAACCAAAACTTATAGTCAATACATGTAAAATTTTGATCATTACATAACTTAACGGATACAGAAGAAATTAAACGCCAAGTCGCAGATCTAGCGTGATCTCACGGATGTCGGTTGACATCATTTAGATCTAAAATAAAATCAAGATATTACATGTAGTATACGCCAAGTAAGTAAGTTTGTTAGTGTATTGGTTTCCACGTATGTGACTATAGATCAAAACCCAATAGCATTTTACTTAAATTGACATCACTCATTTTTTTGGATCCGTCACTGCAAACACCAATTAAAGATCTCAGTAGATTGCATACCTGTCATTCAATTTCTCGCGTCTCTCCCTTTCCCGGCATGCCTTACTCTTTGGTTTGCTGCAGACCGTTGTACGTCCCCTGCAGATCAACAAGAAAAACTTAGGGAACAAAGGGAGGAAAAAGTTGAAGCAGTTGCAATTGTAAGTATTCAACAACTGAAAATTTGGTAGTCTATATATTGAATACTAGCACCTTTTTTTGGGGAATTCCATATCACATTCTTGATCTTGTAGCACACTACTTGTCTGTGAAAAGTCAATTTCAAAACAAGAACTGCAACAAAATTAACAAATTAGAATTGCATAACCACAAATATAAACAATCTATTAGAGTATATTACATATCATAGGGCTCCAACCATCAGCTTATGCTTTTGATTGAGTTGGTTTCTTTACATCGTATCAGAAGCAAATGTAACAAGAGGTCAAGGATTCGAATCTCAACTACTCATTGTTGAAAATGAAATATTTAGCGCTAGGAATGATAAAGGTTTGTGCGGCTTCCACACTTGCAGTCCAAAGGGCTCTCATGTGAGGAGCATGTTAGAATATAACATATTCTGGAGCCTCAACCATTAGCTCAAGCTTTTGATTGAGTTGATTCTTTCTCATTTAAAACCAAAATCTAATCATTAAAACAAGAAAACACCTTTTCCTGGGTGGTTGTCCCTCAGAATCTTGTTCTTGTATCATATTACTTGTCTGAGAAAAGTCAATCTCCATGCTGGAACTACAACACACATTTTTCAAATTAGACAACTTTCCATTATTTGATCCTAAAATCATTTTCTATTCAAGCTTAAGTCCACTCAACACAAGTAGCTAGAAAAATGGGATATATACTCAAAATTTAAAGTTAGATACAAAGTACCCACATAGAACTTAGAAGCATTAATTAACCAATCATTCATCCAAAATAAACACTTCTAATATGAGCATCATAAGGGAACAATGAGTTTTTGAGCTACTATTTATTTTTCTCCTAATATTTTTTTTTATTTCATTTTCTCCTAATAAATTGTATACATATGATTTGCCAACAAGATTTTAAATTAAACTAAAAATTGCCACATATGTGTAAAATCATCCAAGCTCCAAACTTTTGCTACTAAAAAGATATAAAAAGTTAGGCTTTCTTATACTCCAAAGCACAACTTCTTACTCCCAAATACTAATGGAATGTAAAATAAACATTTTTTAAACAAAATAAATTTCCCAAGCACAGTAGGAAATAGGAAAAATTGAAACTTTCAAGCATTCTAAAAAATGAAAAATGAAAAATAATAACAAAAGTAATTGAAAAAATGAAAATACCTGGGATGAACCCAAGAGAAATTAGGGGAAGCAACATCATCAATGAAATAATTAAGGGGTAAATCCCAAGCACAATCATCAAAAGAACCCATCTTTATGATTTGGGTAATTCAGAAATTCAATAATGGAGTCAATAATCACTAAAAATAGGTCAGTGAAGAAAATCAGGTATTAAATTCCTAATGATATAAAGGAATAGAGAAAAATGACAAAAAATTGAAAAAGTTGAGAGGGTGAACTGTAGAAGGGTAATGAATGATGATGAACAAGAGAAATGTGCAAGAAATAACAGGAAGCCACTTAGAATCTAACACGTACTAAGATTATTATTTATTAGTATTTTTAAATAAATAAATTGTGAATTTGTAATTGGTGAATGTTTTTTTTAATGAGTATTTAACGTTTTCAGTAAAACGTTTTTTTATTGTCATCCAATACGCGTTTTTCAGTATTTAGTGGGGGGAGTACGAGACAAATACTCCTTGGTCTCAATTTTGCTAGCAATATGTTTTGTACAAATATACTTTAATTAGGTATGCTATTGTTATGGGTATGGTTATTCAAAATCAGATATCGAATCGATTCGGATTCATATATTTAGTTTTTCGATTATTGTAAATTATGATTTCGTATTTATCTGGATAAATTGAATAAATAGGAAGAATACCACTAATTAAATGCTGTACATTTATTTTTTAAAAAACGTTTATTTTCAACATTTGTATGCACAAATATTTATGTCAATTTTGCTTTCTTTCGTTACTAAAAATTATTTTTTATGGTTATGCAACTCAACTGAGCAGGGAATTGTAAATTTTAGCATGTTCCAAAAGCCTAATTAGCGTTTGTCTATTAAAAGAGAACAAATAAAAATTTTAACAAAAACTAGAAAATTAGATATCTGATTTTACAAAAATTTGTATATGGTATTCGATTTAAAAATCAAATAATGTTTTGAATTATCCGATTTTCATATATTTCGAATCAAATTTTTATGCACACCCCTAGCCCTAGTTAAGACAAATTGGTCTTGTCGGGTACGTATTCGGTCATATATGAATGAAAAAAACTCAAGTCGTCTCATAATGATTAAAGAATAAAATGCGAAAAATAAACTGAGAATAGGGTTTGGATTTTGAAGTACTAGGTTTTTATTGAAAGATAATGGAGGACATAATTCTGATTCCTAAAATCAATAGACTTAATTATACTAATTATGATTTCTAAATATGTATGCCATTTTACTACACTCCCCCTTAAGTTAGGTCTTTGGGTTTACAATACCGAACTTGCACAATGTTTGCTCAAAGACTTCTGATGTCACTGCTTTTGTGAGAATGTTTGCAAGTTGCTCTTTCGATCTTACAAAAGGAAGACTTATAATCTTTTTTTTTTCAAGCTTCTCCTTTATGAAGTGTTTATCAATGTCCACATGATTGGTTCGATCATGTTGAACTGGATTCCCAAATATACTAATTTTTGCCTTATTATCACATTGCATGCCTTTTTCTGTGAGAATTGTAATTCCCTCAGGAGTTTCTTTTGCCATATGACTTATTTTATTCCTTTTGCAATACTCGTTAGTGGCTCAGGAGTATTCTTTGATATTGTTAAACTTGTCACCAGTCTAGGGAACTGTGGTCTTGATGGAGGTTTTTATTGCTTGTGTTTATCCCCCTACTCTGGGTACTCGATTAACTTAAAACACCTTTCTCTTGAGTGACGTGAGCCACCACAGTGGGTACACTTAAGATTACTCCGATCTTCACGCTGGAAAATATACTAGGATTTGAGTTTAGGAATACTTGTTTTCTATTGAAAAATAAAGGCAGACATTAACCTCTTATATATACATGGTTATAATAGCTAAACTAGGAAACAAAATAAATTACACAAATCAAATGAAATCAATAAAATTTATTATACTATGGTAGTGTTTGGCCAAACTTTTACAACAATTTCTGCAATAGAAAAGCCAAAATTTAGCCAAACACTGTATTTCTGAGAAGTTGAAACAATCTTGTAAAAAGCTAAAAACAACTCCCATAAGAGTCAAGTGGAGAAGCAACAAATTGTAACTTCTCCCAACTTCTCAAAGAGTTCCATATTTTTCTCATTTTATGTAAAAAAAAGTCTTATATTTCTCCAACTAACTATGAAAATCTTTTCATTACTTTTTTTTTCTTTCCCCATATCTTCCTCCAAAAAGTCATAATTTTCTATTTTATTGCGTAATTATTCATTTATAATCACAATCAACATCCTTATTATTTAAAGTAATTCTACGCTTATTGAATATTATGCGATCAAATTACATCAAAATTTAATATATATTTTATCTTTTAATTTATTAATGCATTTAAATATGTTTTTCTATATAGTAAATTGAAATTTGGGATTTATTTTTATTTTCTCTTACTTTAGTTTATTTGAATTTTTTTACTAAAATTATAGTGATTATTTTTTTAGTTTATACTATATGTTTTTGGTATTTCTCTTAAAATAGATGCTTTGTGACTTAACCCGACTATTTTTTAGTGTATGCTATATATTTTTCTATCATCTAACAACACTAACTTTAAGTAAACATAGGAGAAAAAAATGCAAAACACACAAATTGTTTTTTTCCCAATAACTCTTTAAAAATATGAGGCCAAACACATCTGTTTATAAAAAGTGTTTCTCTAGAAAGGGTTTCTACAGAATTACTTTTAGGAAACAAAATTTTTTTTTCAAAAGTTAGGCCAAACATACTCTAGTTATTCACATGACATAGCAAATCTTGATATGATTCAATTTGTTGGCAAACCTTGGCTAGCTATGTCCTCATCATCAAGCCCTTGTTTGTCCCTTGAACCGGAGCATGTTCTTAAGTCAAATGTATTCTTGGGACTCTCTCAAATTCTTGCCCTAAAATATTATGAGTGAAAGCAACGACTTGAATCTATCAATAATCTTTATCTCTTGACACAAACAATATCCGTAAGTCAAGCCCTTGAAACTTACCTAGTATGAGTTCTAGGATCACTTATTAGGTAATTATCTTCTTTCATCAATCATGCACATCCTTCAATCTCAATCAACATATAAGTGAATACTTACGACCCGTTTGGTAGGTGATAATAAACGGTGGTAATGAAAATGAAAAGTTTGTATAATTTTGGTTAAAAAATCTCTAAATTACTTTATGGCCATGCTTGTCCAACTTCAGTCATCTCATTTTTCTTCACAAAGTTCATTCCAATGCAAAACTATTGGGCGAGGTGGTATTAGGTGGTAATAATATGAACTTTTGATGAAATTGTACGTTAAAAATCATTCTTATTACTTGCATTTAATACCACTAACCAAACGGAAGTTAGATTTTTCAATATAATTAAAATTATATAATGATTACACATTCTTCGTTCGGATTCCAAATATATAAACACATATCATCATAGTATATGCAGCATTTTTCATCATTTAACATGTTCAAACACATGCACAATTTCTAGAATGAGTATGCTTTAATTTTCGACGTTTATGTACCTTGATAACACTCTATAGTATATGTAATGTTAATCAATAAGGAACCTACTAATAATGAAGTTGTAGAACAAACTAATTAATTTCAATTGCATGCCCACACTAAAAACAACTAAATCTAAATCATTTATTAACTTCTTTAACATACTACTAAGTCTAGGATAATGTTTTAATCTCTTTTTGTCTTCAATTAATCAGTCTCATGTCTCTCAATCCTAGTTCTTTAAAGCTTAATACTTACACTTACTCTACATTTTTCTTTATGGGTTGACCCAATCAGACATTGTTTCTCAAAAAAATCGTCTCTCACAAGAATTTGTGTTAATTAATACCTTAGTTAAAAGATTAGAAAGATGCTCCAAATTGAAGTAAATCAAAACAAATAAAATGTATTAAACATAAATGAATTTTAAGAGCGTAAAATTAATTACAAATGTATATTAAATTGGGGTATATCATAACCCAATTCCCACTTAGTAGTAAATTTGGGCATATTTTAAAATTTTAAACTATTAAAGAATAAAGTGAATAGAACTAAATTAATTATTAGAATATAGAAGAGTTATAAAACCTCTAAATATTTTCATGTAATTGGATTGCATATCTACTCGGATTTTATCAATTTATTGGGTGGTAAAGTTGCATTAGATAGGTACTAAGCGCAACTAACAATGCCTTATTTAAAGAAAATGAAAAAATAAAATAAAAATAATTAATTTATAATACTATCGTGGATTACTTTATTTTAATGTCATGTATACAATTGAATAACGACAAAAAGTTATAACCATCCCATTACCAATTACCCATAACTAAATTATGGAGAATATGCTTTGTTTGATTCCTTTGGGTGATGCAAGTATATAGATAAGAAAGCCCAAAAGAAGATCAATGATGTGCATATTGAAATTAAAAATAATATATAGATATATTTAAAAATCTTATCCTTAGATTTAACAAGTAATATTTAATGACATTGGATCTATTGTGGAATTAATAATAGAATCAAGTTGTAATTAGAATCTTTCTTATTGACTTTGTTGTACTTTTAGCACAACTTACTACTAAGCCTTGGATTTCATGTTAAAATCAAAATATAAGGTCTCACAAATTTTAGTAATGGAAAATTAGGTGTTAGTGCTCAACATACACTGAACCAAGGAGATGGGAGAGATTCCTTTAGCCATTTATACCTTTAAAGTAAGGGAGGAACAAGAATGTACCATTATTAAGTTAGTTACTAACATTTTTCAAAAAAACTAAAAAATTTAGTTACTACCAAGTACTAACTAAAGGAACAAGGGACTTGGTTTTATAGGTTTATTATCATAATAATTAATTATATTGTGAAGTTGCTCTAACAAACTACTCACATACCTTAATAGTAATACCTTTCATTCTTTTGTTATTCTCCGTTATCTATACGGTGAGTTTCAAATTAACCTTTTGAAATTTAGAAAATATACCATAATGTATAATCATTATTGTTAGAATATGGAAATAGAATTATTCTAGGATATCTTTGCATATATTTAGGGATATGATTATATTCTGTATATTCTTAATTAGAGCAAGTTTATGTGTATATATAGCTGTCTATATGTAATGGAATGATTATCAATGAATAAACACAAAAAATAAAACCCTAAACTTTCTCTTAATATCGTTTACATGGTATCAGAGCCGGAACGCTTCTGAGGAAGAAAAACGTTCAAAGCGGCTTCATCACCTACCCAAAACAACTTACCTGACCGGAAAAAATGGAGTCTGACCCAAGTTCGATTATCTCCCCAGAACAACCAGTAACGATGGGACAGTTGTTGCAACTGTTCTCACAGTTTAACCCCAACAAACCACCCACCGAAACACCCACAAACACCTCCTCCATAACCGTAACCGAAAAATTGACAACCCAAAACTACACAAAATGGTCTAGGCTGATGCACTGGGCTATCAATGGCCGTGACCGGCTCAGACACATCACAGCCGAGCCACCTTCACCAAGCAGCCCTGAGTACAGCCAGTGGTCCAGGCAGGATTCAGTTGTCATTTCGTGGATTATCGAGAATATATATCCAGATCTCGTTAATCAATTCCTCGATTTTCCGACTGCAAGGGCATTATGGAAGGGCATTGAGACACTTTACCGCAGTGGTAGTGATGGTCTACAAATATTTGACCTCACTATCAAAGCAAACAGAATAGAACAGCAAGGGGACTCCATTGACAAATACTACAGTAAATTAATCAACTTGTGGAAGGAAATCGACCGGAGACAGCCGAATCCCATGAAAGACCCTGATGATATCAACACTTTTAATCGATTAACACAACAAAATCGATTATATCAGTTCTTGGCCGGAATAAACGAGACTTTTGATAAAGACAAGCGAGATCTACTCCTCCAAAATCCTTTACCCACGGTGGAGGAAGCATACGCGAGTATTCGAAGGGAGATAATGCGAAGGGGTATCATGAGCAAGGAGCCCTCATCTGAAAATGAATCACCGGGCACCGGCGGTGTTTTTGCTGCCAAAGGGAGATCGGAGAGGCCTTACCGGAAAACTGAACCTTACCGGAAAAATGAAGACAGGAACCCACTTACAGTGTACCCACTGTGGGGAAAAACGACACACAAAGAATGAGTGTTTCAAACTCGTCGGGTACCCTGAGTGGTGGCCAGATACTCGAAAAAGGGGAAAAACCGCCGGCCAAATTTCCGATCAACATAGATCCGGCAAAGCAGCAGTAACCCATAGCACAGAGGCAGACATTAATGGAGAAGAAGGAAAAGCTCAAGTAGCCATGGAAGCTACTGGAAACGGCGCATCAGGTAACAAAAGAGAAACCCACTTTCTCTCTCATGGAGAAAGAGTAGGGTTTGAGAGGGGTGCAAATGATGAAGGACATGAGATGTCCTTAAGTATGGAGGGAAGGGGCGACGTGGCAGAACAAGGGCCACCCCTTATCCCAAAACCTTTTCTTACTCTTACTCATGATTTAAATAATTCCGTTGCTTTATCTGTGAAACATAACGGGTGGATTTTTGACTGTGGTGCGACCGATACTATGTCTTATGATCCTCAAGATTTTTTGAATTGTGATAGACCGATAAAAACCCTCATTAAAACTGCTAATGGGGAAGGAATTCGGGTCAAAGGAGCTGGCACTATTTCTGTCTCGGATAATTTGATGCTTAATAATTGTTTATTTGTTCCCGATCTGTCCCATAAACTTCTGTCTGTTAGCCAGCTTACGAAATATCTCAATTGTACTGTGCTTATGAAACCTGGTTGCTGTATTGTGCAGGATGTTCAGACCGGCAAAATTATTGGGCGTGGTATTGAACGAGGCGGCCTGTACTATCTGGATGAGACGGTTCAACAAGGCAATGCAGTTCTTGCTCATGGGTCAAAGGAGAAGCAGTTATGGACTTGGCATCGAAGATTAGGACATCCGTCAGTAGGGTATCTGGAGAAACTTTTTCCCACTTTAGCTAGATTAAATTTAGACTTTAAATGTGAGACATGTATTCTAGCTAAAAGTCACAAACAGTCATATTCTAGTAGTTTGAATAAATCCAGTTTACCTTTTATGATTATTCATTCTGACGTTTGGGGTCCCGCTCCTGTTTGTGGTTTACATGGTTTTTCATATTATGTGGTGTTTATTGATGACTGTACTCGTATGTGCTGGATTTATTTTTTGAAGCACAAATCTGAGGTGTATGGTGTGTTTGTTGATTTTTATAATATGATCTGTACCCAATTCCAAACCCAACCCCGGGTCCTAAGAACCGACAATGGCCGTGAGTATGTTAATTCTGAGATGCATCAATTCTTTGCTAGTAAGGGTCTCATTCATCAGACTTCCTGTCCAGACACACCACAACAAAATGGTGTCGCTGAGCGGAAAAACAGGACCCTTCTAGAGATTACCCGTGCTATTATGCTTGAAGCACATGTTCCCACTTCTTATTGGCCTGATGCTATTTCTACTGCAGCCTACCTCACCAATCGCCTACCCACAAAAGCCTTGAACTACAAAACTCCTCTTGAGACCCTCCAAAAGTACCAAACCATCCCATCTTCCCATTCCTTACCCCCCCGCATTTTTGGGTGCACTGTTTATGTTCATTGTCCGAAACGAGTACGCAGTAAACTAGAACCTCGGGCTATTCGGTGTGTGTTTGTCGGATATGGGAGAAATCAGAAGGGGTACCGATGTTACGATCCTTTGGAGCGACGGATGTATACTACTATGGATTGTGAGTTTTCTGAGTCCGATTACTACTTTACCCATCCTCGATGTCAGGGGGAGAGGGGGAGTGACGATCTCAGATGGTTAGCCAGTTCATGGGTGCCTATCAGTGACCAAAACGAGCAAGTAGGCAAAGCTACCGAACCGTCTCTCCAAGTTGTGCAGCCCATACCACCACCAGTAATGTCTGAACATTAGGTTAGTTCTCTTGTTGAGGAAGATAGATCTCCTGATACTATTATTGTTGATGATACTGATGTTTCTGATGAGATTGAGGAGACAGGGAAAGCACAAGTTGATGAGTCCCAAGGGTATTCTCTTCCACCTAGGAGTACTCGAGGGGTGCCTCCGAAGAGGTATGATCCAGATTATGAGGCCAAGAGGTCTAGATATCCTATTGGAGCTACAGGGGATGTGAATTTATCTCTGGATGCTTTGGCATTCAATGCAGCTTTATATGGCACTAAACTTCCTAGTAATGTGGAGGAAGCTCTCAGTGATGACAGATGGAGGAAAGCTATGGAAGAGGAAATTGCTGCTCTTCGGAAAAACGGAACGTGGGAGAAATGTACCATACCCAGAGAAAAACGAGTTGTGGGATGCAAATGGGTATATACAGTGAAATACAAAGCAGATGGCACTATAGAGAGATACAAAGCACGGCTCGTGGCAAAGGGATATACACAGACATATGGGATTGACTACTCAGAGACATTCTCTCCAGTAGCCAAACTTGATACTATAAGGGTTCTTTTCTCCATAGCAGCAAATCGGGACTGGCCACTTCATCAGTTCGATGTCAAGAATGCCTTTCTACATGGGGAATTGAAAGAGGAAGTCTACATGCAAGCTCCTCCAGGGTTTTCAGGAGAATTTGGGGATAATGAAGGATGTAGACTACGGAAAGCCTTGTATGGGTTGAAACAGTCGCCTAGAGCCTGGTTTGGCAGATTTACAGCAGCAATGAAGAAATTTGGGTACTATCAGACTAACTCAGATCATACGCTGTTCTTGAAGAGAAATGGAGAGAAGATAACTTGCCTCATCATCTATGTCGACGATATGATCATTACAGGAGATGATGTAGAAGAAATCAAAGCTCTAAAACGTCAGCTGTTTCAAGAGTTTGAGATGAAGGATCTAGGAAGACTCAAGTATTTTTTGGGTATTGAGGTCCTAAGGTCGAATAGGGGAATATTTATATCCCAACGGAAGTATGTGCTGGATCTTTTAGCAGAAGCTGGTATGTTGGATTGCAAGCCCATTGAGACTCCGATGATGATAAATCATGGGTTGCAGATATTGACAGACGGAGAGCCTACGAATTGTGCACAGTACCAGAAATTAGTTGGTAAACTAATATACTTGGCTCACACCAGACCGGATATAGCATACGCAGTTGGAGTTGTAAGTCGATTCATGCACAGACCACAGATACAACATATGGAAGCCGTCATCAGAATTCTGAGATACTTGAAGGGAACTCCAGGGAGAGGGGTCCTATATCAAAAGAATGGGCATCTTGACTTGGTTGCCTATACAGATGCAGATTGGGCTGGTGACAGAGATGACAGGAAATCGACTTCAGGTTACTTTACTCTGGTTGGGGGAAATTTGGTAACTTGGAGAAGCAAGAAACAGAAAGTGGTTGCGCTCTCAAGTGCTGAAGCTGAATTTAGGGGAGTCGCAAAGGGTATTACAGAAGTCTTATGGTTGAGGAAACTTCTTACAGAGCTTGGCTTCATACCTACAGAGAGTTGTACTCTATATTGTGATAATCAGGCAGCTATAGACATTTCAGAGAATCCAGTGCAGCATGATCGCACTAAGCATGTTGAGGTTGACAGACACTTCATAAAGGAAAAGCTGGAGAACGACATCATCCGATTGCCTCATGTTCGATCTGAAGACCAGTTAGCAGATATTCTCACAAAGGCAGTTGGAACCCAGTTCTTTGAGGATGTTCTATGCAAGTTGGGCATTGGTGATCCTACTACCCAACTTGAGGGGGAGTGTTAGAATATGGAAATAGAATTATTCTAGGATATCTTTGCATATATTTAGGGATATGATTATATTCTGTATATTCTTAATTAGAGCAAGTTTATGTGTATATATAGCTGTCTATATGTAATGGAATGATTATCAATGAATAAACACAAAAATTAAAACCCTAAACTTTGTCTTAATATCGTTTACATGATTCTTGTAAGAATTATTGGTGACCCGGTTTACAAAGTAATCAAAACATGAGTAAGAAAATCAATCATACATGTTAGTATTAGCTAGGAAAGGACAAAGTACCACCCTATGATTGGTTGGTTGGGAATCAAGTAAGTACCATTAATACAGAGTACTAAGGATGATAGTGGAAATTTGGTTGTGTCTATGGTTGGAGTGCAAGGTTTTAGGGGTTGTACTCTCCATTCAGACAAAGGACAAAATACAAGTATATGAAGGTACCAAAGGGGGATTATGGGACATGTTGCAAGCCACGATAAAAAACAGCAGCCGCCAGCCCACAGTGTGCTCAGACAAGCATCCTTTTACTCGAACGAGCATAGGTTTCATATTAATGTATTCATACTTCTAATACTAATAAACTAACATCTGATCACTTACATGTTCCCTAATGCATTTTTTATTCAAGCTGCTAGTATGAGCCTTTAGCCTACCCTAAGTTGCCTCAACCTCTACCAATCCTAAGTGAGATATAGAGGGATATCTTCATGGATTTCATAACAAGTTTACCTGTCTCTGGTTAAGAAGGATACTATACTTGTTGTAGACAGGTTGAGTAAATCAGCTTATTTTATGGCTTTAGCCCACCCTTTCACTGCTATCCATGTAGCTCAATGTTACCTGCATGATCATGTTTTTAAGAAACTTATGTCTTTCTACAGAAATCCTATCTTCCTAAGCAACTTTTGGCAAGGTTTGGTCCAACTTTATGGCACCAACTTCTGTCTTTCTACAGCCTATCACTCACAAAGTGACAGCCAAATTGAGGTTGTGAACAGATGTGTAGAGATGTACCTTAGGTGCATGTGTGGAGATGAACCTCAGGATTGGCTTAAGTGGCCACCTCTTATAGAATGGTGATATAACACCCACTACCACACATCCTTGAAGATGACCCCTTATGAGGTAGTTTACAACTAACCCCTTCCTATTCATCTTCCAAATTTACCAGGGAATCAAACAATATAGAGGTTGACAAAAGCCTTCATAGGAGGGAACAAATGATCGGTAAGATTAAGCATGAGCTTCATTGTGCCCACAATAGAATCAATGTATAAGTTGATAAGCATAAGACTGAAACAGTCTTTCAAGTGGGTGACTAAGTATAGTTCAAGTTGTAACAGTACAGGCAAAACACCGTGCATACAAGGAGGAAGCAGAAGCTCTCATAGAAGTTTAATGGTCCATATCAAGTTACAACTCTCATTGGTCTAGTTGTTTACAAGCTTAAGCTACCTATTGAAGTCAAAATACATGATGTCTTTCATGTAACTCAACTCAAGTTTTTCTATGGACCTCTACTACAAACACTGCATATTCCTCAATGGTTACTGACAAGAACAAATGAAGTTTTAGAGATTAATTCTCTGATTTTCTCATTCATTCATAATTTCTGCCATTACATTAGTTCATTATATATACACTAACATATCAATTATTACCTAAATTAGCGATATACACATCCGGTTGCCTATAATACATACAAATATTCTAGGAAATATTTCCTAAATTCTAACACTCCCCCTCAAGTTGGGTCGTGGGATCTCCAACACCCAACTTGCATAGAACATCATCAAAGAATTGTGCTGCAACGGCTTTCGTTAAGATATCTGCTAGCTGATCTTCAGACCGTACATGAGGGAGCTTGATTATCTCGTTTTCTAGCTTTTCCTTTATGAAGTATCTGTCTATTTCCACATGCTTCGTTCGATCATGCTGAACCGGATTGTCTGAAATCTCAATGGCAGCTTTATTATCACAGTAAAGTATACAACTTTTAGTGGGTGCGAACCCGAGTTCTGTCAACAACTTCCTAAGCCATAAGACTTCTGTAACCCCTTTTGCAACACCTCAAAACTCTACTTTAGCACTAGATAAAGCTACCACCTTCTGTTTTTTACTCCTCCTAGTAATAAGATTCCCTCCTACTAAGGTGAAGTAGCCTGAAGTCGACTTCCTGTCATCTCGATCACCAGCCCAATCTGCATCAGTATATGCTACGAGATCTAGATGTCCATTCTTGGAGTATAAGACCCCTTTTCCAGGGGATCCCTTTAAGTACCTCAAAATCCTTATCACTGCTTCCATATGTTGGACTTGAGGTCTATGCATGAATCGGCTAACAACCCCAACTGCATAAGCAATGTCTGGCCTAGTATGAGCTAGATAGATCAGTTTCCCTACCAATCTGTAGTCCATGGTTTACCATCATCGGTGTCTCAATGGGTTTACAATCCAGCATTCCAGCTTCAGCTAATAAATCAAGAATGTATTTCCTTTGAGATATGAAGATACCTCGATTCGATCTTAAGACCTCGATCCCCTAAAAGTACTTGAGTCTTCCTAGATCTTTCATCTTGAACTCCTTAAACAGCTTGCCTCTAAGAGCATTGATTTCTTCCTTGTCATCACCAGTAATAATCATGTCATCCACGTATATTATCAAGCAGCTTATCTTCTCTCCTTGTTTCTTCAAGAACAAGGTATGGTCTGAGTTGCTTTGAACATACCCAAATCTTCTCATCGCCGATGTGAATCTCCTGAACCAAGCCCTAGGTGATTGTTTTAGCCCATATAGAGCTTTCCTCAACCTGTAACCTTCATTTTCTAAGAACCCATACATTGGTGGAGCCTGCATGTATACTTCCTCTTTGAGTTCGCAATGTAGAAAAGCATTTTTAACGTCGAACGGATGAAGTGGCCAATCAAGGTTTGCTGAAATTGAGAAAAGGACCCTTATCAAGTTTGGTTACTAGAGAGAATGTCTCTGAGTAGTCAACACCGTATGTCTGAGTGTATCCTTTGGCTACAAGTCTAGCCTTGTACCGTTCTATAGATCCATCTGCTTTATACTTTACTGTAAATACCCATTTGCACCCAACTACTTTCTTCTTCTCAGGTAGTATGCATTTCTCCCATGTGCCATTTTTTCAAGAGCCCCAATTTCTTCTTCCATCGCTTTCTTCCAGTGAGCATGTTTTAAGGCTTCTTCGACACTGTTTGGAAGCTCAGTTCCATAGAGAGCTGCATTGAATGCCAGAGCACTCTGTGACATATTTCCTTCACCTGGGTGATCAACGGGATATCTCGATCGCTTTGCCTCATAATCAGGATCATACCTCTTCGGGGGAATGCCTCGAGTAGTCCGAGGTGGAAGGACATACCCTCTGTGACCTGTTTCTTTCTCCTCTGTCTCCACATTCTCAACCACAATAGGATCAATAATATCAAGAGATTGCTCAGTATCAAAAGTACTCACCCGATGATCAAACAGTATTGGTTGTGGTATGGACTGTACGACTGGGCAAGGAGATTCAGTGGCTTCACTTGATTGTTCTTTTAGGTCAATTTCAGGCATCCATGGACTAATTAACCAGCTGAGATCGTCATCTTGCTTCTCCCCCTGACATCGAAGATGGTGATAGTAGAAGTCTATTTCAAGGAACTCATAATCCATAGAGGTATACATTCTCCAAGTGACAGGATCATAGGATCGATATCCTTTTTGGTTTCTCCCGTTTCCAACAAACACATACTTGACAGCCCGAGGTTCCAATTTATTACGTACCCGTTTAGGACAGTGAACATAGACTATGCACCTAAAAATTCTGGGGGGTAGTGAGTGTGAAGAAGGTAGAGAGTGATGCATTTGGAGGGCTTCTAAGGGTGTTTTGTAGTTTAGGGCTTTAGTGGGTAGGCGATTTGTGAGGTAATTTGCTGTGGCGATAGCTTCAGGCCAGAAAGAGGTAGGGACATGAGACTCAAGCATAATAGCACAGGTGATCTCAAGTAAGGTACGGTTCTTTCGCTCCGCTACACCATTTTGTTGCGGTGTATCGGAACAAGTGGTTTGATGAAGAAGGCCTTTGCTAGTAAGAAAATTGTGCAAGTCAACGTTCACATATTCTTTCCCATAATCTGTCCTTAAAATACGGGGTTGGGTCTGAAATTGGGTACAAATCATGTTATAGAACTCAACAAAACACCAAACACCTCAGACTTATGCTTCAAAAAATAAATCCAACTCATACGGGTACAATCATCAATAAACACAACATAATACGAGAAATCATGTATTCCAGTTATAGGAGAGGGTCCCTATACATCAGAATGAATCAGCATAAACGGTAAACTAGTTTTATTCAAACTACTCAAATATGAATGTTTGTGACTTTTTGCAAGAATACATGTTTCACATTTAATGTCTGATCGTAACCCAACTAAAGTAGGAAAAAGTTTCTCTAGATACCCTACAAAAGGATGTCCGAGCCTTCGGTGCCAAGTCCATAGTTGCCTTTCTTTTGACCCGTGAACAAACGCCGCTTCGCCTTTTCGAACCTCCTCGTCCAAGTAATATAGCCCGCCTTTTTAAGTACCACGCCTAATAGTTTGCCCTGTTTGAGCATCCTGCACGATACAACAATCAGATTTTATAAGCACATTAAAGTCGAGATCCTTTGTAAGTTGACTCACAGATAGCAATTTATGTGAGAGATTAGGAACAAAGAGACAATTATTTAATTTCAAATTTTCTGATACTAAAATAGTTCCGGCTCCCTCGACTTTAATTCCTTCCCCATTAGCAGTTTTAATGAGGCTCTTTTTTGGTTTGTCATGAGTCAAGAAATCATGGGGATCAAACGACATAGTATCCGTTGCGCCACAATCAAAAATCCACTTATTTCGAGTAACAGATAAAGCACAATGGTCATCAAAATTATTAGGCAAGGAAATAATACTATGTTGCTCATGTGAGGCCACGCCACAAACTCCCCCATTTAAGGGAGTATCATTTCCCTTTAAAAGGGATGCCGGCCCACTAGGGTTTTCCAAACCCTTTTCTCCCAAAAACAAATTCATACCTGCGGCGCCCTTTGAGTCTCCTTCTTCCTGAGTTTCTTCCATGCCCATACCTACAGCTGCTTTACCTGATTTTTGTGGCTCTTCAAATTTTTCGGTGGCTTTTCCTTTCTTCTTTGCGTCAGGCCACCAATCTGGATACCCCACGATTTTGAAACACTCGTTTTTCGTGTGTCTCTTACCTCCACAGTGAGTGCATTGGAGATGGCTTTTGTCCTCTTCCTTCCGGTACGGTCTGTCGAAGCTCCCTTTGGCTGCAAACACACCACCCAAGCCCGATGATTCTCGATCTGTTGAGGGCTCCCTTTGCATGATGCCTCTTCTTATTATTCCTCTTCTTATTGTTGCATAAGCCTCCTCTGCAGAGGGTAATGGCTCTTGGAGAAGAAGATCTCTTCGATCTTTGTCAAAAGTCTCGTTTACTCCAGCGAGAAATTGACATAATCTGTTTCTTTGAATCATTTGATTGTAAATGACTTTGTCTTCTGGGTCCTTCATTGGATTTGGTTGTCTACGATCGATTTCCTTCCACAAAGTAATGAGTTTACTGTAATATTTCTCCATTGTGTCCGAGCCTTGTTCGATTTTATTAGCTTTGACAGTGAGGTCAAAAATTTAAAGACCATCACTGCCACTGCTGTAAACGGTTTCAATGCCTTTCCAAAGGGACTTCGTGGTTGGAAAATCGATAAAGTGATTGACCAAATATGGATGAATGCTTTCGATTATCCATGAGATAACCACTAAATCGCGCCTGGCCCATTGGCTTTACTCTTGGTCCATGGGTGGCGGTGGATCGGCGATGATGTGATTGAGCCGACCACGACCATTTAGGGCTAATTGCATCAACCTGGACCACATGGTGTAGTTTTGGTGAGTTAGCTTTTCGGAAATTGAAAAGGCTGTGTTTGTTATGTTTTTTGTGGGTGGTGGTGGTGGTGGCTTGTTGGTGTTTAACTGAGATTAAAGTTGCAACAGCTGCCCCATTGTGACAGGCTGATCCGACATAATAATGGTGTCTTTTGATTCTGACTCCATTTCTAATACGGTAAGGTTTATTTTTTGGGTAGACGATGAAGCCGCTTAGACAATTTCTCCTCGGAAACGTCTTGGCTCTGATACCATGATAAGAAGAACAAATGAAGTTCTAGAGATTAATTCTCTGGTTTTCTCATTCATTCATAAATTCTGCCATTACATTAGTTCATTATATATACACTAACATATCAATTATTGCCTAAATTAGCAATATACACAAATATCCGGTTGCCTATAATACATACAAATATTCTAGGAAATATTTCGAGTATAATATATTTCCTAAATTCTAACAGTTACAAAGAGCAGTAATACATTTCAAGAGTCCTGAAGCCGTCATTGAATGAAGGTTTGTCAAAGTCAATAATTCAGCACTGACACGGTTTTTGGTGAAAATGGTTTGGGTTACCTATAGAGGAAGCTCAATGGGTTCCAGCGGAATACTTCAAGCTCTCTTTCCTCACTTTGCTACATGAAACTTGAGGACAAGTTTGCTTAACGGGAGAGTATTAATATAGTCATGTTTTTAATTAAGGGCATTTTAGTCATTTTGTAATGTTAGTTAGTTTGTTATGTTTGAGCTTTATGTTTGTTAGGTTAGTTGTAATTTGTTAAAGGGCATTGCTCCTATATAAATATACCGATCTTGTGTATTTAATCTTCAATTAATAAATCAACATCATTTCTTTCTCTCTTCCTCTATTACTCTTCTTTCTCTTCCCTCACAATTTCCTTTTTTTCAAAATTCAACACCCACATGATCATGGAAGACCAAGTTCATACCCTTGAACATCTAAATAACCTTGTACCAACTATCATACAAGCACTAAATTTAAGAATTAAGTTACCCTAAGGCATTCGATTTTTTTATGCTAAGCCACTCTAAAGGATATACAAAACACACCCTTTGTATGGCATTTTTAAAGAGCAAAACTCACTTATTATAAGAAATGTTTAATCTTGAAAAATATTAGAGTTAGTTAATCTATGTTAAATTTACTTGTGTTTGATCCAACATTCTACCTTCAAAAGCTTAGAGAATAAATTTGTATTCTTTATTATGTTTTTTCCTCTTAAGTAGTCAAACTTCATGTAGGAATTACAATTGGTCGGATTCGGCTCGTATTATATATACATACTCCGATTTTACTCCACATAATAATCGGACTTTTTTTTCAATCCACCTCCACTCGGAGTCGGATTATGCATAATTTGCTCCGACTCGAACTCTCAGACCTCCAACGAAGTCCGATGTGGAGTCGAATTATTATAAACTTTATCGTTGTGATATTGTACTAGGTGATTTTAAAGCATACAAAATCAACGAAATATATTTTCAAATACAATTTAACAAAAAAAATATGTATTTGAATTAACATTTAACATGAGAAATAATCCTACTAGCAAAATTCTACTTAATTTTCTAGCATTTTCATTTGGCATTTCTCTTGATTTGATTTGTCGTATTTTGATTAATTAATCTAAATAAAAATACCAGGAATATTTTCAAAATCGAAAATTACAATTACTACGAAAGAGAGAGTTTGATTTAGTCACCTCTAAAGTTTTAAAGGAAACAAAATATTGAGATAAAGGTCAAATTAAAAGTCGAATTTTCTTTAGGGTTGGAGTCAAGTCGGAGCGTCGGATTTTTAATAAGGTCCAACTCAGATCCGTCTCTAACTCGGACTCGGATTATAAAGTCGAAATCGGACTTCGTTAACTTTTTCCTCGCAGATTATTTTCCACGGTTAGATTCAGATAAAATTGATCCTAACTTAGAGTCGAAAGTCTCATATCACTTAATAGCATTAACTGCTCAAGAGATATATGACCTATTTACATAGGTGGCCGACAAGTCGTCAAATTCAAGCTAACAACTTGACGATCAGTGCATTATGCCAGTGACAATCCACTAACGAACATTGTCATGTTTTTTCCCATAATTACAATTTTTCATTTAAGTATAATTCATGTAAAGCACTTGGTCACGGTGACCATTGATCCAATATTCATTGTGTCATTATTATTACATTTTCATAAAATAAAAGTTTCTATGAATTGTCCGACTTTTCATACTATCACTTCGAGTCCAAACGGCCAATGTATTTTCAATTTCAAAGTGGACCCTGAAGAGAATAAGCTCATATCACACGAGCTTCATTTTTAAGTTTGTCTATAAGCTCATCCACTGAAGACAATATGACCCCTGCTTTCCTCTTTGGAGGTTCAGAAACTTCAACGACTTCTAAGTCGGATCTTATTTGTACATTAAGCTCCTCGGGACTAACCTTCTTTATAGACTTTGATTTTGCCTTCATAATATTGGGAAGTGTAGCGTATCTGGGCTGGTTCAATCTCAAATCAGTTCTGCACACAGATAAAACAAATTATATTTGTACGTTTAACATATCAACTAGACAAGGTAATCAACAACAGTTCTTCAGAAAAAAAAAAAAAAAGGTAACAAAGAACAGATAGTGATGTGAAGCAATTTAGCAGCCAGAATGTTACTGATGTATTAGAAAGATTCTGCATAAGATCAAGCAATATAAGATGAAACAAGATTTTGTGCACGTCCTATCCTTGAGCAGGTATAAAAACACAGTTCAGGATATATGAATGCCTTTAAAATTCAAGTTCTGTTTATTTAGGCATATGAAGAAACTTTGATAAGGCATAATTAGCAAATAGCGCCAGGAGTCTTCCTAAAGAGTCAATTTTAACATTCTAGCTTTCTGTGTGATGATGAAATAAAAGCATCTGAGTGGCCCACACTGCTATCAGGTTTTGACTAATTAGCCAGAACCCTGCTCATCAACATTATAATCAAAATCATTGTCTGGAGGTTTTGCTTTATTGATAAGTGTTAATGATCATGATAACCCAAAAACATGTATCAGTATAATCAACATTAACAAGAAGTATTATATAAAGAGATTATAAAACATCTACCAGCTAGATAAGTAAATCAAATCTAATAGTGGCACCATGGTGAAACAAGAAGAGAAGCTTACGTTATGACTGCTGGCAAGTCTAAGCATAGTGTCTCAATACCACCGTCCACCTCTCTGTCAACAGTTGCAGTCTGTTTCTCCTTATCCAGCACAACCTACTATAAACAAAGCACACAGTTCCGAAAGGAAAATTTTTAATGGACTGGAGAGAAATATGTTCCCATACATAAAGAGCTAGGGTAGAAATTCAGAACCCAAAACATGAAACGAGTTCAGCAAAGACAAAGCATTTTTTTGTGCATTACAATCTCATCTCATCTATTATCAAACACTGGTGCACTTACTCTGCAGTTCTACACCTAGGCCCAATTAATCTGACTCATCAAAATTTTTCTTAAACTAAAATAAAAACTCAACCTAATTTTTTTTATTAATATTGATTTTATAAAATAACTGAGATTAAGTTGTTAAATATTAAAATTTCATCTCTAGTATTAAAAGGAAGAGAAAAATAGTAATAGATTGATGGCTTATAATAAAAAGAGTAAAAGTTTAAAGGATTAAAAAATTAAGAAATGAAATCTTGATTATTTTTATAAAATAAGTTGGTGATCATTAAAGTTTAAAGAGTAATTAAAAACTAAATGATGTAAGAGAGTTGAAGGTTAAAGAGTTGTTTTGGAAAGTGTTAAAAAAGGAGAGAAAAATATAATCAATAGGATTTAAACCTATGACCCTTAAAATGTTAAGTAAAACTTCAACCAATTACTCTACTTCAATACTATGTTATTGTAGTATGATTTTTTATATATGAGGCCCTTTTGATTCGGGGGCACTGTGCGGTTGGGCACCTTTGCACACCCCCAAAACCGCCCATGGTCAGGAGCCATGTGTGTTGCAGACACCCATGCACGAGGATGCTCCACAACTGTAGTAGTGATACTGGACACAAAGCCCTAGTCGCCTAAACATACCAACCCCATTATCTATTTTCAGAGTTTTATTAGTGGAACAAATAAATATTACAAACAAGAGAATCCAATTAGGGAGGACAAGCCACCGATCAAGAATGGTTTCTCAACCACAAAACATATATCATTCAATTTTTCATTCAAAATAAATGTTAATGATAATGGATGCTAAATATAAGCATCATAATCATCATTTTCATTGGGGACTTACCCAACGTTGCTTTATCAAAACCATGTCCAATTTACAAGGTCCATTTGGTTATTAGCATTATCAAATTCAGTTTCTGTACCTTGGAATTATCTCATTTCGATCACAAATCTCAGTTCACCTTTCCTCGTGGAACATTACACGCTTCATTATCAACTTGTCTATTTCAACCTTCATCATTAATCTCCTCTAGTCCTCCTCCCCACCCCTTTATGCTCAATATCTCAGAATGCACTCAGCATCATTACTTTTTTTATTTTCCAGACTACTCTTATGGTCTGTTAGCAATGTGTTTCCTAACCACTACCAGTTAGTAACTAATTGCTCTAATATCCATATTGCAACTAGAATATTCAACAATGTAGTTTAACATGACAATTCACAGGAAAAAATGCCTACTGCACAACTCAGAGGTACAAGGTCAACGCTACTGAAGTTAGAAGCCAGATATAAAGGAACATACATGGACACAGCTCTGACCAGTCAAAAATCAGAGACAGGAGACAATATTTTATGGGAATGTGCAGTATAATTATAAGCTTCAGCAGCATAATTACTGCAAACAACTAACCGAAGAAGTAAGCTTAAATTATAGAACTGCGATTTTGATGAAATGATTGAGTTTTGAAAGAAAACATTAAAATGAACACAAATTCTTGTATGAGACGATCTCACTGTGTCTCTGAGACATGCCTCATACTTGGGTTAAATAGCCAAACGATAGATTCCTCATATACATCATAAAAGAAAGGCTTCATGAGTAAAATGGAAAGTATTGGCAAGAATTTACATAAAAAAGAAAATACTAAAAAGAAAACTAAGCAATTATGCGTATATGAAGTTATGTCATAAATCGTAATAGCCTCCAAATTTATATTTCGCAGTGAACATTAGTATGCCCAACATATCAATACCTTAGATGCAAATGTTCCTTGGGGCCAATTGAGAAGTCCAGCCACCATTTGTCCTGTTTGGTTGCAATCATCATCAATAGCCTGCACAGCCATCATTACCAATAAGAAACAGATAAACTGTAAAATTAAATATTTCTTTGAAAAAAAAACAATTAATTATAAATATTGGAAATTAATTATTCAAGCCAGCTATTTTAAAATAAAAAGTTCCATCAAATGTTGTCACATGTTCCTGTATGATACAAGCTCAAAATATCAACTACATTCGCAAAATATATCAATAATGATCAACTGATCAAGACTTGAACCAGAACCTGAACCAGGATGGCAGGATTTACTGATCAAGACTTTGAAGCTAATTCTAAGCATCATGATCAACCCAAACCAGCTGAACGTCCAACAAAAATTTCGTCTATTAATGCTCCCTTTACTCAAAGGAAAATATTTAAACATACATCATCCCATCCACAAGACAATATTATTATAGATCCATGTTGTCCAACTAAAGGTATACATACTAGATCCTCAACTAAAAGTTTGTGCCTTTGTTGTTTTTGTTACTAGCGTCATAAGTAGTTACTTAATGCTGCTGAGAGTAATCAAGCAAACTCCATATTTAAGCTAGTTTATTAGAACATTATAATATGTTTTGGGTAAGTTAAGGAATGCTAATTTTCTGTTATGTCTACCTCTACTTTGTTGCTCTCCTTAGTTGACAATAAGTATTTCTTCCACCTCCTATAGCCCTTTAGTAATCAATCTTTTTACTAAAAAAGTAAATGAATTGTTCTTTCTTTCTTGTACATTCAGTTCTCATATGGCATTTTCATAACCTTCATGAAAACTATCATGGTACCTGAGCCATAATTTTTTTCCACTGCTGTCTTTCACCAACATCTACTGCTTTCTTCTATAATTTTTTTCTCTTTCCCTGTTCTCTGCCATCATTATTTCTTTTCCATGGTAACTCATACCTATTCTGACATTACTCAAGATCCTTCAAATGTTTTCTACATACACCCATCCGATCAAGCAAATAATAAACTTGTTAACACCATCTTCAATGGAACAAATTATAACTAGAAGAGAGCCATGATCATAGCTATTACAGAACAGAATAAAATGGGTTTCTTGGATGGAACAATTATTGAACCACCTATTACAACAAACACCAACAAAACAAGGGAACTTTGCAACAATATGATTCTTGGATGGTTCATGGCATCCATAGATAAGTCTATTGGACAAAGTGTTCTTTACCACAAAGTTGTTAGTTGTTACAAAACTTTGAAGACTTAGAAGAAAGATTCGGTCAAGCTTTACCTGCACAAGTCTACTCTATTCAAGAACAAATGGTATGTGCAGAACAAACAGAGGATATGACCATTTCTAAGTTCTATACTAAGTTAAAAGCCCTTCCGGATGAAATGGATAACATTTCTCCCATTCCTTCATGCAATTGCGGTAATTCATGTACACTACATGAAAAGTATACCAAAATAGAAGCAGAAAAAACGCATCTTACACTTTCTAATGGAAGTAAATGATAAACGAAAATGTTAGAACAAATGTTCTAATGATGCCCATCGTTCCTTTAGCTATAGGATTCTTCTACAAAAACTACATAAGCGATTCAACAGAAATGGAAACAAAATTTATGAGCCTAATGCCTTTTTTAACAAGCTAGAAAATTCCATGAACAAGACACTTTCATAAATGATAAACACAACTTCAAACAAAGAAAATACCAGTCTAACAAAATAGGTATTTTACTAGTGAACATTGCAAAACCCCTGCGCATACCATATCAAAAATTCATGGATACCCCCAACAAAGTGAAAAAAGTATTTTACTAGTGACCATTGTAAATATGAGGATCAATTCATAAAACTTTTGGCTTTGATCAATAAACAACAAGAACCTTCACAAAGATGCTTATGCAGAACTAGCAAATTCTTCAAACTTTGTAGGTAAGTTTTGCTTCCTAAGTCAAAACTCTATATCTTGGATAGTTGACAGTGGAGCTCCTGAGCATACGTGTCATTCTCTTAATTAATTTGTTCACTTAAGATTTCTCAATGCTAAACCACTACAATTTTATTCCTAATGGCACTTAAGTTAAGGTTAATAAAACTGGAACCATCAAGCTATAACTTCATCCTTAAATGTTTTTGTTTGGTTCCTGAATTCCACTTCAACTTAATTTTTGTTCCAAGGCTTTCTTTGGACAAAAATATTACTCTTTACTTAATACAAGACCCTTCCACAACACAAGTTAGAGCAAACCCATGCGTTTTCTTGGGATATCCATATGGACAAAAAGCTTATAAATTATACTCCCTCCTATTCTACCCATAGAATAAAAACAAGGTCGCATCGCATCGGCCGCGTTGTAAAGGCTTTCAAAACAAACAAACAGATATTTCCCGCGTTGTAAAGGTGTAAAAGAACCGCGTTTTAGGCCGCGTTAAGGGATATCTTATGGTTTTGACCGATATTTAGACGATATGATAACCGCATCACTTCTGTTACCGCATCAGCGTTCCGTTACCGCGATCGCAACCTTTACCGCATTTTTACACTATGATTCAACCCATTAGTCCCATTTATTTTTTATCATTATTCACTTATTACTCTTAATATTTTATTCTTAATATATAAGTTAAAATATAGTCATACGGGATCTTGTTTGATTTGTCTTAATACAAGCATCATTAATATAAATTTTTTATAATTTTAAATTAAGAACAATTAGAGATACTAAGGATTAAAATTTTGCCTCAGCAAATGAGAAATTAAATGGAACTAATGGGTTGTATAGGAGGTAGTATGATTTAATTTCTCTCAAATTTGTTGTTTTGATAGAAGTTTTTATGAGAAATGCTTTCTTTTCCATTTCAAAAGTTTAGCTAATAATATCATGAAATTTTTTCTACCTTGTGCATCTTCACCTCATGATATTCTTGATTATACCAATAATAATAAACACAATATGGAATTATTTACTCCTTTTATTACTAATTCTACTATGAATAAATCCAATTTGCATGTTACTTGGCAACACACTTACATTGCATGCAAGGTACAACAAGGGTCACATGCTTCTTTTCCACATTTAAATCAGACAACTGTATGCCACTTACTTTACATGAGTCTGATATTACTAATGCTTTTGATAATGGTTTAGTGGCATTTCATAATTTAGAGCAAGAGTCTACTCTTAGCTGTCCACCTAGGGAGTATACGTCTAATATTACCCATGTATATGATAATGCACAGCAGCCAACGGTATATCAATAACACTACAAGTGATAACCTTGTGGATTTATCAACTAATGTCATACACTAGAAAGTCTGCTCGCCTAAAACGTGCACCATATAACTTGAAAGATTATAATTGCAATATAGTAACATCACATTATTAATAACCGCATCGCCTAAAACCTTCTTCATCTTTTAGTTTACAACTTCAACATGAAGAACATAAGACATACAAGCAAGCTTCTAAAGATCCAAGGTGGGTATAAGTTATAGCACATGAACTTCGAGCTTTAGGGAACAACACTTGGGATATTGTTGATTTGCCACCCAGTAAGAAAACCATTGGCTGCAAATGGGTTTTCAAAATCAAACTTAGATCATATGAGTTTATTGAAAGGTACAAGGCAATATTGGTTACCAAGGGATATACCCAAGAGTATGGGGTTCACTACTAAGAAACATTTTCTCCTGTTATCAAGATGACCACTGCTAGATGCATTCTTATTATTGAATCTAGCGACAATTCATCAACTTGAAGTTAATAACGCTTTCCTTAATGGAGATGCGCATGAGGAGCTCTATATAACTTCTTGATAGATTAACACCAACCAAGGTATGTAAACCGAAAACGTCTATGTATGGCTTAAAGCAAACCTCTCGACAATGGTTTGCTAGATTAGTAACAGTTTGTCAAGGTTTCTGCTATCTAAAAATGATTACTTTTTATTCTTTGGAGTGAAATACGGTTTTAAAACTATCATTGTTGACATGTGAAAGCCCAAATCAGATGGAAGATCTTAAATCATCTGAACAAGGTTTTTAGTACTAAAACCCCAAGTTTATTGCATTTCTTCTTAGGTTTAGAAGTTCATTACTCACATCAAGGCATCATTTTAACTCAGAACAAGTATTCTTATGAGTTACATAGAGATAGTGACATTTTGCAATTTAAATAAAAGAGTTACACTCTCTTACCTCTATATGTCAAATTACATACTGATGTAATCTCATCCTTATGAAGATCCAACCAAGTATAAATGTCTTGTAGGGAAATAAATTTTCTCATACATTCAAGGTCAGATTTCGCTTTTCTTGTGGAAAACACCTTCAAATTCTCATTATTAAGTTTTATTACACACCAATACACCATTAACTACATTCATTCTACATTGGGCCTAGGAAAATTACTAAAACTACTGATGAATTTGTGTTAGCATGCTTTTTCGAATTCCGATTGGGGATCTTGCACTAAGACTAGAAGGTCTATTTCTGGTTATTTGTTGCTTTAAGGAGGCTCCCCCATCAGCTGAAAATCCTGCAAGCAGCCAATTGTATCTAGATACTCTTTAGAAGTAGAATATAGGGCTCTTGCAGCTGCTTCCTCTAAGATCACTTGGGTGGTTAGATTACATGAAGAATTGGTGTCTCAACGCTTAAGCTTGTTTCCTTGCATTATGATAATCAGTCTACTCTACATATTGCTCACAACCCCATTTTACATGAAAGGACGAAGCCATCGAGATTGATTGTCATTTTACTCGTGACTAGGTCTTAGAGGGTCTAATACAACTTAAACATCAGCCAACTCAATCTCAACGCGCAGACATTTTAAAGTATTGCTTTCTTATCAGTCAACAAGTTATTATCCAAGCTAGTTACTTGTCACCTACCCCAAGCTTGAGGGGAGGGGGGTGTTAAGAGTACTCAAGCAAATCCCGTATCTAAACTAGCTTGTTAGAATATTATGATTTGTTTTGGGTAAGTTTAAAGAATGCTAATTTTCTGTTACAACTACCCCTACTTTGTAGCTCTCCTTTGATGTCACTTAGTATTTATTACACCTCGTATAACCCTCATGTAATCAATCTTTTTACTGGAAAAACAAAGGAATTGTTCTTCTTTCTTTCTAGTACATTTGGTTCTCATAAGGCATTTTCATAGCCTTCGTGAAAACTATCAAACGCAAAGCAATTCCATGTTTTTGCGGACAATATTGTGAAGATAAAATATCAATTGGAAATTGGAAGAATTTTAACACGTTACTGAAAACTGCTCAAGACATAGTGACTAACCTGTTTTCCAAGAATTAAAAGACCAGGCTTTTCAACATCAACAAGAGCCTTAAGCAGCTTGGCAACATTCAAAGGATAAAAATGATCAACTGATGAGGACTCGACGTGAATGGCTCGATCAGCACCCATGGCCAAACCCGTCCGCAAAGTATCAACACACTGTGCTGGTCCCATACTCACTGCCACTACCTCCGACGCCAACCCAGCCTCCCTAATTCGAAGCGCCTCCTCCAATGCTATCTCACAGAACGGATTCATTGACATTTTTACATTCTTCGTTTCTACCCCACTCTATATTCAACAATAAATTTTCATCATCAAAATCACGAATGCATCCAATTAAAAGGGAAATTTCAAAAAAAGTAATATATCGTTGAATGAATTGAATACATAAAATTCTTTCTCAAAAATTGAAATTGTTAAAGAATTCAATAAATTGAACCTTATCAGGCTTGACTCGGATTTTGACGGCGTAATCAACGACACGCTTAACTGCCACCATTATCTTCATCTCCGACGATCTGATTAATTGGACTGCTTTTTTGTTCTAGGGTTTCCAAAATTCTGAAGAGTAAAAACGAGATTTTATCGAGAAAATGTAGAATTAGAGAAGTGTGAAGTGTTGGAACTCTTGCAGAGAAGTTAATTTGTTCTCAATAAGGTGGAGCCTCGTCATTAGTTTTATCCGTTTTGTGGATAATAATTGGAAGATTTATTTAGTTATTTACTAATACGACGCCAAAAGAAAATTTAAAATAAATGAGTCTTTATTTAAAATTAAAAAAAAATTCAAATTAAGCTTAGGATAATTTAAACTATTAACATAAGCATTTTGTCCTAATTAAGTTTTCCTTATGCTATGTTTGAGAATAAGGATTTCATTTGAAAATATAGATTTGACTTAAAATTAGTGTTTGACAAATACTAGAATTTCAAATTTGGATTTAAGTCAAATCCACAATTGCTATCAAAATGGTTTAAAAATGAGGATTTGAGAATTACCTCCCATACCTTGTCATTCTCAAATTCTACATTCATGAATTCATAATTGAAATCATTAATTTGAAATGAAATGCTAGTTGCCAAACATAACCTATAGAACGTATTTTGGGAATTTTTTACGAAGAAAAGCTCAATTTGTGAAAAGTTTTGTGCTGATATTAGGGGTGGCAAACAGATCAGGTTGGGTCATTTTCAGGTTCGGGTCATATATTAATGGGTCACTAGAGCATTGACCTGAACCTGACCCATTTATTTAAATGGGTCGAAAATTGAAACCCCGACCTGATCTGTGGCAGATCGGGTCAACCCGCTATTTACCCATTTAACCTGCTATTTCATTTGGGTCATTTTTTGGGTCATTTGACCCATAAGTTCAGGTCATCATAATTGACCCATTTAACCTGCTAATAATAAACTATGCATCATTCATAAAGATTAAAGCACCATAATTAGTTTTTACAAACATCAAAAGTCGTCGACGGTCAAGAAATGTCTAAAATAAAGTAGTCTAAAATAAAGTAGTTTAAAATAAAACACCATAATAAGTTTTTACAAACATCTTGGTCTAAAATAAACTAGCCGATGAAGATGCTTGATCAAAGCTTGGACTAGGACTTGGGCTTGGATTTGGGCAAGAAATGTCTTCTTCTTCTTCAACTTAAATTTTCATCACCATCCCATAAAGCTCGTCCAATTGTGACTCCATTTTTGCTTTTGCTTCATTAACAAACAAAAAATAATTTATCAAACAATAAAAACAACTAACTAATATTAACTTAGACAGAACAAAAAACGAATAAACAGAACAAAGAACGAAGAATCGAACAAAAACGAATAAACAGAACAAAGAACGAATAATCTGACTTAAATAAACAAAAACGAATGAAGAACAAAAAAGAATGAAGAACAAAAAACGAAAAATCGAACAATAAACAATGAAAATCGAACAAAAACGAATGAAGAACAAAAGAAGAACAATGAAACTAGAAGAAGAGAGAATTAGTTCTTACCTTTGATTTTGGCATTGAGTTTGAAGAGAAAGCAAGGCTTGGGCGCCGCAGGTTGAAGAGAAAGAACAAAAGAAGACCAAAGAATAATCTAGGGTTTTACTGATTTAGGAGGAAGGGAAAAATAAAATACTATTTATATTAAAATGTAAAAATGAACCGGCTAGGGTTAATTATGAGCTTGGGCTGGGTTTTTTTTTAATAAAGGTATATATTTTTTTTATAAATATTCATGGGTTAATATTGGGTAATATGGGTCGACCTGACCTGATTGACCCATTTAATAAATGGGTTAAACAGGTATTTTTCGGGTTTAAAAATTCAACCTGAACCTAACCCATTTAATAAACAGATCAGGTCGGGTTGACCCATTTAATTAATTGGGTCAAAAATCTAAACCCAGACCCGCTAATTTCGGGTCGGTTTCAGATCAGGTTAGCAGATCGGGTCAGCTTTTGCCAGCCCTAGCTAATATGAATAAGGTAAGTTTAGGCTTGGTCAATTTGAGCCCATACTTTGGTATCTCTCTAATTCAGCCGCTAAATCCTCCTCTTAGAACAACAAATCTTGTATGAGACCATATTATATATGAGACAGACTCATATAATAATTAAATTTCTGTGATTCGTCACTTTCAGATAATAAGTTATCACTTTGAGGTTATGATTGATCATTTTAATACTTCACTTTATAATCTTATAATCGGTGATTTTAAGATTGTAATAAATTACTTTAAGGTTATAAGTGACTACCTTGAGACCGTAAATAAAAATTTGGTTAGTACAATAGATGGTTTGACTATCAAACCATCTCATTTGAGAATTTGTCCTCTTAAAAGTGCGATTTAATGAACAATAAATTTCTTGTGAGACGACTCCATGTGAGGGATAACTTATAGACCCAGTGGATGGTCTTTATTTGTTAATAAAATTTTTAAGTTTGAGTTCATCTTTTATTGAGAGATGGCAAATGGGTATCAATGCAAAACCTTTCACATGTCCCAATGGAGATAACCATTATGTTGCATGATTTGCATGGGATACTAGGGTTGTATATTTAATGAACACTCAGGCACTGCATATATATTGGGTGTATTACATTCTTCAATATCATTAAGTTTTATTTACCAAAGAGTTTAATTAGAAAGCTTGTGTATGTCTAGCGTACTCTCTCTACCCCGCTATGACCTACTAATAATGACCATATTAAGTCTCATTTGGGGCAACTAGTATTACCAATGAGACTTGGGATAGGTTCCCTTACTACGCACGCGTTGGGGATCAAATACTTACCTGGGCATCTAATTCATCATAGAACATTCATGAGAACCAAGACTAAATAAGATTGGTGTGCAAGCCATTTTGTATCTGAAGGAAAGGTTTAAGTTCCTCATTTACTGAGACGGAAAGCAAAGTTGATTTCATAATAAGCTTTTTAAATTATTTTATATTCTAATATAATTATTTTCTATATTTTTCACTATATGTTTAATTTAAGTAGTTGGCCCATAAATAACTAAGGTGTATATGACCACTTCTTAGCTTCTCTATCACGTTGATATGAGCCTTCAAGATCCGTAGATGCTACCTTGCTAGAGGTTTAAGAGATTCGTAGATGCCACCTTCCTTATGTTATAGTATTATTTAATGCATCGTATTTGAATTGCTATGTGACTGCAAACTTTTTATTTATAATATTGATGTTTTTAATTAAGAATGATGTTTTTATTGATAATAATGTTTCTAATCACAGATTACAAATTACAATATTTTTCACTACAAAACAATGTGTCAATCATTCTACCGCTATGAGGGTGTGGATTAAATGCTTGACTACGAATGATCTTTGAAAGGTGGATTAAATGATTGCTTGATACTTGAGGGTGTGGCACAATGTTGAACTAGCATTGCAAATAAGATTGAGTTATGGCTTGATATGATCCACACAAAAGTTGCTCTTGTATGTTGTTGTTGATGTCTTTGGATTAAACAGACTATGTGTAACATTTGAGAAAATTATTTCGGAATTTTAAAATAAAAACAATAATAATAATAATAATAATAATAATAATAATAATAATAATAATAATAATAATTATAATAATAATAATAATAATTACAAAAATAAAAAATTACAAAAATAAAATACCCCCCTTCTTTTTCCTTCCATTTCGTGTGAACCCAAAACCCAAACCCCATTTTTCTTTTCCTTCTTCCTCTCACTCTTTTCAATACCCAGTAAACCCAAACCCCTTTATCAAGACCCTCACCTTCTCACACCATTTCCTCTGAAATTCTTCCTTGTTCGATTGAAATCGAAATCTGGGCGACAATCAACCATTAACCAATTTCTTCCTCTGATTTCACGCATCACCCTTCCCCATCAAACTTTTCGAAATCCCCTCCTCAATTCTGTTCTTGATTATCTTCAATCGTCGAAGGAGAACACGAACATGGGCCGTTCTTCTTCGTCTTCAAATTTCGAAGCATAACCTCAAGTATATTCTTCCTATTCTTTTTCTTTGATTCAGAAACTAGTTGCAACAATTACCATCATTTATTTTCTAAATTATTTGAAAACCTAAATCAACACATACCCAAATTACTTGTTGAGTTGATTCAAAAACCAATAGATTCTTGGTTTGCGGCTACCGAAAAGGTAGAATGGCTTATACCTCCTTTATTTTATTACTAAGGCATACTTACATTATTCTATTATTCTAATTTGTTTATTTAATTTCTCTTAATCAAAGACCCATTATCCATGAAAATAAATAATTGTTTCAAGAACTAGTTATGATGCTTGTCCTAATTAGATGTATATTGTGATAATTGGAATTGGATTTAAGAAATGTGAGTTTATGGATTGTATTTAAAAATACTTGCAAAGAATAAATGTTGGATGAATCTTGATGATTAGAATGTAATTAAGGGACATTAAAATTAAGGAATTGGGTTAAAATATTGATTAATTGGTGACTTTAAATGAATTAGGGGATTCTTGTGGAAATTGCTACTTGTGGGATAGTTGAATAATTGTTATTGTATTCTTCTGGATAGTTTGATGTTTTTGAATAGATTATTGGATTCTTTTGAGGATTTTAGAACTTTGGTCTTGGATGTACATGTACAATTGTGTTTAAATGAAATATGAAGAGACTTATGGATGTGAACAATCCTAGATTATTTAATAATTCTTGGAGGAGATCGTATGACATGAGATGCTAGAATGTTAGACTATAGCCTAGGTTAGGTTACAACTTTAGGAAGAGATGTAATAAGTTATTTGTTAGTTTAGTAGCATCGAACGCACTTTGGTGATTATACTTACTGTCATGCTTCAGGATACGACTACTGCGACGAGCCCTTTTAGTCAGCTGCGGTGAATCGATCTTGGCTATCAGAAGCGTCGGAATTTGTAAGTAGTAACAGTTCCTAAAAGGGGTCTGGCCAGACTACTGTTTTGAAAATAATTGTTTTATATATCAAATTGAATTGAATTGATGTTTATTGATGATGAACTAGGTTATGAATGATTATGATATAGTCAATGGATCGAGCTGCGAGCTGGTCATTGACGGAGTTGAGGGACACCGTCCCCTACTCCCTGTTTTTGAGGTGAATTGTCATTCAAATATTGACTAGCCTCACCCGAGAGCGACATAGTCATAGAGCTATGGGGCACCGCTCAAACAAGACTCCCTGTGCGCACATAGATCTAGGGAAAGGATGTTGCTTTTAAATCGATGTATTAAATAACTATGTTTTGTGTTTTGGATTGTTACTTCTCATTCAGTTTAATCTGACCCCCTGTTGTTTCCATCTTTTAGTTTGATTACAGGTCGGTTCCAGTCGGGAACGATGGGTTAGCGGTGATGAATAGAGTATACATGGAAGATTTATGAATTGAGTTTGTGGGAAGTGGTAGTGTTTGTATTGGGTTTTAGTAAGTGTGTAATAGACTTTGTATATTGATGACATTAGACTTATATAATGACTTTGTATGATTATTCTAGATTTTAGTTTAGCTATTTGGATTTAAGATTAGCTGTTGTGGTTATGTATTAGACCTCGTGACCCTTTTTACGAGTTATAAATCGAAATTTGAGATCTCTGGGTTAGTAAACCCCGTGACGACCTGGCTTACTCAGTAAACGGTAGAGCGGGTTGTTACACTATGAGTATAATTTCCCCCGAATTGTGAAATATTTGTGGATCTTGATTTGCTTTAGAAGTGATTGAACTTCTTGTAGAGTTAAGTTTATGGGAGTTTAGGGTGTTAGAAAATGTTCTTTAATTTATAAAATAATAATACATTAAAGATACAAGTTTGTGATAGAAAACCAAATTACATATGACGATCAAGAACCTTGCTTATGTACATCACCGAGATCTTCGATACACCGATCTTCTACACGAACCAAGTAACAAGATTTTGTTGGAACTTGATATTAATTCTAGGTGAGAATCTCTTTCCTCAAACTTTATTTCCTCCCTACCACGGTGTTTGGGAAGAAACCAAAAATACATACTGAGATACAAAGAATCCCATTAATTTCCTAGCACATGGAAATTCGAATGACATAAGAAAAACTTAAATGGAAAGAAATATGGAAAATCACAATCAAGGATTGCAAATTCTCGATGTGAAGTGCTCGAGAAGAGAAGAGAATTAGAAAATTCATTTGTAAAATAACACACAAGCATTCTATATTTTATAGAATAGCTCACACTACTTCACGAAGCAAAGTGTCGCTTCATGAAACACGAGGTTGTCCGTGAAACACGAGATCGATTCATGAACCAAAGTTGCCTTTCACTCAACCCGCACATCCCAATAAATATGATTATGATAACCATAATAATCGTTGGTGGTTATATATTAACCAACAAAACGAAACAAAACAAGAACAAGACGATACCGCACGCAATAGCAGGCCTTCGCGGGGCGCGTAGAAGCCCGCGGGCCACGCACCCTCTTTTGTCTCGTTTTTTCCTTTTCTTTAAAAAGCATACTTTGGTATATATTAATTATTTTAATTAAATTTATTTATTAAATATAATTAATTAAATCATACCGATTACCAGTAATATACTCTAAATTCCAACAATCCTCCCCCATTTAGAGTGTATAATCCTTTTCTTTTTTTGTGATCCAAAATGTCCAACCCATTTCATGCATCAACACCAATGTCCTTCTGGATTGAATTGACACCTAGTACCACACATTTTTACAATTGACACTAGTGGAAAAAAAGCTATTGGCTGCTACCAATTGGTTGTGGTTTTAATGTATACGCAGTCAATAAGTAAAATTAAAAAAAAAATTGGAATAGGCTGCGGTTTGCTCATATGTCCGCAACCAATAAGTGAAATTATATCATGGGCTGCGGTTTCCCTAGTGTCCGCAGCCAATAAGTGAAGCCCAGCCCAAATAAACCAACAAAAACCCTAATGTGAAGCCTAAATGCCTAATAAGCTGCGCCGTTCTGTCATGCGTGCCCTTCCTCAAAACCCTAACCTTATAACTTCTTCTCACTTCCTCAAAACCCTAACCTTATAACTTCTCACTTCCTCAAAACCCTAACCTTATAACTATTATGATAATTTAACCTTAGATTTTAGGTGTCTCCTTCCATTCATCTTCCATTTTTACACTAATAAACGCCAAAGCTGACAATTAAACGGTTAGTGATTTTTTTCTTTGGTTTTCGATTTCTTGGTTTTCGATTCATCTTCATCTTCCATTTTAGTTATCTTTATTCATCTTCATCTTCGATTTTAGGTGTCTTTATTCATCTTCATCTTCGATTCTTGCTTCAAAAAAACGGTTAGTGATGTTTTTCTTTGTCTTTTTGGTTTTCGATCATTCTTGCTTCAAAAATCTTGGTTTTGATTCTTGTCTTTATTTTGTTTTTTCTGGGTTTTTTGTGAGTTTTTTCCCTTGAAGAAATGTTCAACCTTTTAAATCTGTCAAGATGTTCAACCCACAAGATGTTCAAAATCAGATCTAGAAGATGTTCAACCCAACAATTTCGTCAAGATGTTATAAATCAGATCTAGAAGATGTTCAATTGTTTTTTCGTTTGTTCAGATTCTTTGTAATATTGTTCCATTGTTCAGATCTAGAAGATGTATTTTCGTTTTTTCGTTTGTTCATATGCTTTTTTTTTTCTTTTTTGTTCGATTGTAATATTGTTCAAAAATGGCTATAGGCTTCTGGGTAATCTTTTGTTCGTATGTTGTTTGATTTCTGGGTAATCTTAATGTTCGTTTTTCAGATCTGGGTAATCTTTTGATTTTTTTTCTCTTGTTTGATTTTTTAATTCCTAGTATAAGAACGAATTAAAAAAAAACAAAAAAAGCCATCAAAGGCTACGGACATAACCGCAGCCTTTGATGGCTTTTTTTTGGTCTAAAAATGGGGTATTGGCTGCGGTTTTTATGTCCGCAGCCAATAACTTTTTCTTATTTGCTGCTACTCCAAGGGCTACGAGACAAAACCGCAGCCAATACCCCTAAATAAACCGCAGCCAATAAGCTTTTTTCCACTAGTGTGATCATATCCCCTAACGTCCTTCCGGATGTGCATATCTATTCATAAGTTCATTGAAATCATAAGTATGCCCCTTGATTTCTTTGAGACGGCCGAATCTCGAACTTATATAGGTAGCTTCTCCTAATTTACCATGCTTTCGTGAATAAAGACTCAATCTAGAGATCTTTATAACTCTAGGAATGGAGACTTCGAGGGATGACTCTATTACCTCGTTACTTAACATCACGAACAAAGCAATTAAAGGGTCTCAAAATTGCTTCCCAACATCTGATGAGCGATAAATCCACATTGAATTCAAGACTAGATGTTTCTTCTTGCATTGAATGGGGTTTCACTCATGGTGTTGAAGATGAGCATAAACCAATTCCTTGAGCATAAGATCAAAGGAATTCCTACTCGATGGCTTAGTAAACTGATCCGCCATATTGAGTTTAGTATTAACATCGTCAACAGAAATGACTCTTCCCTTGATAAGAGCACGCACAAGACTATGTCTTAGCGCTATATGTCTTGACTTACCATTGTATGTTTGACTATATGCTCTATTCAAAGCCGCATCACTATCACAATGAATAGCTACCCGTGAGATTGGCTCAACGAACAGAGGAATGTCATACACGAGATCTCTTAACTAGGGGTGTAACTAATTTGGTGAAAAACCGAACACCGAACCGAACCAGACCGAATAAGAAATTTGGTTTGGTGATATTTTAAATATGATTTGGTTTGGACAAATTTTTTGAAAAAAAATTTGGTTTGGTTCGATTTTGGTTTTGGGTTCAGAAAACCGAACAAACCGAAACTTCTAAGGGATATCTAGTAGAGTTAGGCCCAAGCCCAGATTCAGTAAACCCTAAGTATATAAATAAAATTAGAAAAGAGAAACCCTAATCATATTCACTCTCCTCTCTTACCAAACGACGCCTATTCCCTTCCCTCTGTTCTCTAATTACTGCTCTCACTCCCTCTTCCATGAACTTGTCATCCTTCTCATCTCTTCTCAATTGAAGGCCAAAGATAATATACTAATATCTCTTCCCTGTTTTCATCTTTTTTTTAATATCATACTCCTTTTTTCCCGTATTTTTTTATTTTAGATTTATTTTAGATGTATTTTAGATGTATTTTTAGATGTATTTTTAAATATATATTAGATTTACTGGTTTAATTTTTTGGTGTATTTTAGAATTACTGATTTTGTTTTGTTTTGTATTTTTATTTCGTATATTTTAGTTATATCCATTCCCTGTTTCGTATTTTTTGCTGTATTTTACTTTATTTTAGATGTATTTCATTTATCTAAGATACTGGTTCTTATTTTAGATGTATTTCGTTGCTGTATTTGATTTTTGTTTTGTATTTCGTTGCTGTAATTGATTTTTGTTTTGTATTTTGTCTTTACTTTTTTTTTGTATTTTAGATGTATTTCGTTACTGTGTTTTGCATTTTGTTTATCTAAAATATTAAAACAGGTAATTGATTTTAAGTTGTTTTGGTCTATTTTAATGAACATTTTAAGTTGTAATGAACTAATAATGAACATTTTAAGTTGATTTAGTCTGTTTTTTTGTGTTTTTATAATGAACTTTAAGTTTTAGTCGATTTTGTCAATGTAATTTGGACTGCAATTCGGTTAATTCGGTTCGATTTGGACTGAAATTTTAAAATTTGGTTTGGTTCAATTTGGATTATAAAAATTATGATTTGGATTTGGACTGAAAAATTCAACACCGAATTTTATTTGGTTTGATTTGGATTTGTGTGTAATCCAAACCAAACACCGAACTTTCACCCCTACTCTTAACCATTCTACTTCCTTGCTAGCAGATACTATAAAGCAATAAACTCAGAACACATCGTAGATTCTGCAATACATGTTTGTTTCTTAAACGCCCATGAGATGGCAATTCCCCCAAACATGAATACACATCCATTTGTAAAAGAATTATCTTCTTTATTGGATGCCCAAGTTGCATTAGAATATTCTTCTAAAATAGGTGGATCTCCACGATAATACAAACCATAATCCTTGGTTCTAATCAAGTATCTAAGTACTCTTCTAATAGCTCTCCAATGGGTAGGATCAGGTTTTTGAGTAAACCTACTCAATTGCCCCAGTGCAAAAGTTATATCTGGCCTTGTACAGGTCATTGCATACATCAAAGATCCAATGATCTTTGAATATTCCAATTGAGAAATCGCTTCACCTTTATAAGGTAATAACTTCTCACATGGATTCATAGGAGTGGAAACTGGAGCTTTCTTAAACATATTAAACCGTTTGAGAATATTCTCAATATAATGAGATTGGTTCAACATAATACCTCCATTATGACGTAATATCTTAATACTTAAGATAACATCAGCCTCCCTCAAATCTTTCATAGAGAAAGACGTTGACAAAAATTCTTTTGTCATTTCCACTTAATCTATACTTGTACCAAATATGAGCATGTCATCGACATAAAGGCAAATAATAACCCCATTTCCCTTATTATCGAACTTGCTATAAACACACTTATCGGCCTCATTAACAACAAAACCAAAAGACAATACTGTGTCATCAAACTTTTGATGTCACTGCTTCGGTGCTTGTTTAAGTCCATAGAGAGACTTAACCAATTTACGCACCTTTTCTTATCCTTTAACAACAAACCTTTCGAGTTGTTTAATGTGCACTTCCTCCTCCAAATCATCATAAAGGAATGTCATTTTGGCATCTATTTGATAAATCAACAAATTGTGGATAGAAGCTAAAGCAATCAAGTGCTGAATAGTAGTAGTTCTAGAAACCGGTGCATACGTATCGAAATAATTAATACCTTTCTTTTGTCTAAAGCCTTGCATCACTAATCTTGCTTTAAACCGAATCACGGACCCATCGGGTCTACGTTGACCGTAAAAATCCATTTACTTCCAAGTGGAGTACAACTTGGAGGTAGGTCAATTAAGACCCAAGTGTTATTCCCCATGATGGAATCCATTTCATCATTAATGGCTTCTTCCAAAAAGCCTTATCACGAGAAGACATCGCTTCTTCATAAGTAGATGGATTGTCCTCCACATTTAAACAATAAAGTGTGGATGTACAAAGAGAATCTCTTGTACCTTATACTAAGTAGACTTGAAAATCTAGACCAAAAGATTTGGCAATCCTTCCTCTCTTACTTTCCTAAGAGGAATCTCTACATGTTCATCATTTAATGGAACATCTTGAGAATCAAGTTGATCTTAATCAACTTCTTGAACATTAGTACTAACTTGTAGGTCTTTAGGCCGACCAGTTGATGAAATCGAGTTTCATCAAAAATAGTATCTCTAGACTCAATTATCGAATTAATCAATATGTAGTCATTAAGTTCTATTACATAAAACCTATAAGCATGACTATGATGTGCATAGCCAACAAAAATGCAATCGAAACCTTTCACCAAGTTTCGTTCTTTTATTACTGGAGACTCTTACAATTGCCCTACATCTCCAAACTCGAAGATAATTCAAGGTTGGTTTCCTCTTGTACCATAGTTCAAGAGGAATAACCTTTTTCCTTTTAGTGGGAACCCTGTTAAGGATGTGATATGTGGTTAACATCGCTTCACCGCAAAATCCTTCACTCAATCCCGAGTAGGATAACATGGAATTAACCATTTCTTGTAAAGTTCGATTTTTCCTTTCAGCAGCACCATTTGATTGTGGTGATCAATAACCCGCCGTAGTTTCATGGACAATTCTCATTTCTTGGAAAGAACAAGGGTTATAATATTCCCCTCCTTTATCCGTTCTAAGTCGGTTGATCTTAGAATCCAATTGTACTTCAACTTCATTCTTAAATATTTTAAACATGCTTAAAGCCTCATCTTTAGAATGCAATAAATACACATAACAAAATCTAGAATAATCATCAATAAATGTGATCATATACCTTTTGTTACCTAAAGATGGAGTACTATGAAAATTACACAAATTACTATGAATCAAATCAAGAATATTAGAAGATCTTTCTACTTTCCTAAAAGGATTTCTAGTGATTTTATTCAACATGCAAGTACTACACTTTTTATTATCAAAGTCACACATAGGAATAATATCAAATTTACCCATATATTTCATACTTTCATAATTTACATGACATAATTTATTGTGCCATAATACATATATATGTACATCTTTATCATAAATATAGAAAGCTTAAAGACATTACAAATTAGTTAACATCTACCAATAAATACATCACCCCTACTAATTACACATCGATCGGATTCAATAAATACCATGCGATTCAAGGTTGGCCTTGACACTAGGTTCCTTGCAATTTTAGGAGCAAACATCACTTCCTTCAAAGTAAGAAGATTTCCCGAAGTGAAATGTAAATCAACTGATCCTTTCCCAAGTATTTGAATAGTAGAATTATTTCCCATATAGAGAAAATCATCACCATCACACTTGTGAAAGGTCTTAAAGCATCTCTTATCCATGCAAACGTGCCTTGAGGCACCCGAATCCATGTACCATGAATCATCCTGCACACAACAAATATTATTATTTGTTCCATTGAAATCCAAATTGGAATTAAATTTAATTAATTGTGAGGAAGTACCTTCATTCATGGGATCTTGGCTTGTAGAAGTCTCACCCTTGCTACCATTCTTTTTCTTGAAAAGAAAACAATCCTTCTTTCGATGACCTGATTTTTCACAAAACCAACACCCATCAACCATACGCTTCTTAGAGGATGTAGTAGATTTTCCTTTGAAAGAATTGGAGCCCCTCTTCTTATTCTTCACAAGTTTGGACTTGTTTGAATTTCACCTACCTTGTTAATGGTAGAAACCGAGGATGGATCCTTACCCTTCTCTTGCTCACGTATCCCAACTTCTATGAGAAGATGGGTGGCAAGTTGGGTAAGATCGATTTCCTCCTTTCTATGTTTTAGGGTATCCTAACATCTTTCCATGAAGGCGGTAATTTATCAATAATACTTGAAACAACAAAGAGTTCATCCATATTTATATAATGCCTTTTTAAGATTATCATACATACGTTGGATCTCATGAAATTGTTCCATAATAGGGCGAGCATCATCAAATTTGAAGTTATTGAAATCACTTACAAGAAACTTCTTGCTTGATGCATCTTCGGCCATGTATTTAGTTTCAAGTGAGGACCACATTTCTTGTGCGGATTCAACATTTTGGTAGACATGGAAGAGAGTATCACTCATACCATTAAGGATATCTCCTCTACATATAAATTCATCATTATCCCATTTGCTTCTAGCACGAGTATCCCCCGGAGTCTCATCTTCCTTTTCACTAGGCCTTGGTGTACTTATCACATAAGCAACATTCAATGTAGTCAATAAGAAAAACATTTTCTTTTGCCATCTCCCAAATTCATTGCCTACATACTTGTCCAATTTCACCAAATTGGTAGTCAAATCCTTGAGACTTGTCATATTGTAACTCAAGAAAATAACGTTTTAGATTGTTAGAAAATCATACATTGTATTAATTTTAATGTATAGTGATGAAAAAATCAAGTGAATATGAGAGTGACAAGTATAATTTTTTTATTGGCCAGTATTTTTGGCAGGAGTATTTATAGCCAGAATTTTTAAATACAACATGATTATTTATGACCAAGGATTTTTAATATTTTGTATAGTAATTATATGACCAGAAATCTTTTCATAAATACGGAATGAGTAAGCTTGACCAGAGATTTTTAATGTTTAGTATAGTAATTATATGACAATATGACAATAATAACAATAAGATAAGGGATTTTGACCCGGAATTTTTTTATTTATGGCAATAATAGTATAGTGATTAATTTATTTATGACCAAGGATTTTGACAACTGAGACAAAATTTCTACAAATTTAAAATGGCAGGATTTTAAAATAGGAAAATTTGCCAAGAATAATCCCAACTATCACCAGTTGGCCAGAAATAATCCCAACTATTGATTATTTTTTAATAATCCCAACTATGGATGAAGTTTGTTGAAAACAGTCCCACTCTATTTTCACCCGGCTGTAGCAGGTTTTTTGAGTATTTTTTTACTTTTTTTTTTAACTTTCGTTCATCAAATTAGGTAAACCTATATTAAAGTTAAAAAAAAGGTAAAAAAAAATACTCAAAAAACCTTCTACAGCCGGTTGAAAATAGAGTGGGATTGTTTTCAGCAAACTTCATCCATAGTTGGGATTATTAAAAAATAATCAATAGTTGGGATTATTTCTGGCCAACGGGTGATAGTTGGGATTATTCTTGGCAATTTCCTTTAAAATATGTCATCGTACTGAGAATGTATTATATAAAGAGATGTTTCAAAACTTATAAACTCTTTATTAACAACCTATTTTGTGTTTTTTATATTTAATTCTTTTTTTAATTACGATGTATGTATGTAAATAATTTATCACGCACCTTCATTTAATATTTTCGTTCGTATAAAATTTCATTAAAATATCAACGTATTAAAAAATCCGTGCATTGCACGGGATTATATCCTAGTGTACTTTAATTTACAAAATAACAACAAATTAAAGATACAAGTTTGTGATAGAAAACTAAATTACATATGCCAATCAAGAACCTTGCTTAGTACACCACCGAGATCTCTGGTACACCAATCTTTTACACGAACCAAATAACAAGAAGATTTTGCTGGAACTTGATATTAATTCTAGACGAGATGTTCTTTCCTAAAACGTTATTTCCTCCCCACCACGGTGCTTGGGAACAAACCGAAAATACGTTCTGAGATACAAAGAATCACACTAATCTCCTAGCACATGGAAATTAGAATGACATAAGATAAACTTAAATGAAAGGAAATATGAAAAATCACAATCAAGGATTGCAAGTTCTCGATGTGAAGTGCTCGAGAAGAGAAGAGAATCACAAAATCATGTGTAAAATAACACACAAGCATTCTATATTTATAAAATAGCTCACACTACTTCATAAAGAAAAGTGTCGCTTCATGAAACACGAGGTTGATCCGTGAAACACGAGATCGATCCGTACATCCCAATAAACATGATTATAATAACCATAATAATTGTTGGTGGTTATAGATTAACCAACAAAACGAAACAAAGTAAGAACAAGACAAAGCCACACGCAGCAGAAGGCCTCCACGGGGTGCGTAGAAGCCCGTGGGCCGCGCGCTAGGCCGCAAGCCGGGCACCCTTTTCTGTCCTTCTTTTTCCTATTCTTTAAAAAGCATACTTTGGGATATCTTAATTAATTTAATTAAATTTATTTATTTAGTACAATTAATTAAGTTATAATTATCATTATATACTCTAAACACAAAATCTCACAAGAGACGGTCTATAGGATAGACCACAAAATTGGGCCAGCCCATTTCCCTTAACTGATTTTTTTTATTATCATATCAATTATATTATGTTATAATCCTAAATGTAAGGTATTATAACCTCGAATATACTATTCTATAACCCCAAATATAAGTTATTATAACCCCAAATATACTATGTTATATTTTGGGCTGGGCTTCATGGATTCCGTCTATAGAATAGACCGTCTCCCATGAAACTTACTATACTCTAAATTCTAACATAGGGAAGAAGAAGAAATGTAGGAATGTAGAGATCAGATTAAGAAGATGGGAGATGGAGAGAGATATAACACAATACATAGCTTATAAAGAAAATGAATAATTTTTTTTTGCTTCCAAACTTTTTTTTTTGGGTAGTGAAACGGATGAATTATTCTTTAAGCCATTGGCACCGTCGATGATTAAAGAAAACCGTCCACATCTGGAGTCTTGGGCAATGTGCAAGTATGTTGTTTAACTTTTTGACCAAAACAAGATCACATATAAAATCATTAGCTATGAAGGAGACCTTGTATCATTTGGATTAAATTGTGACACCTTGGAAAGTTAAAAGGGCGTACTATCTTTGAAAGGGTGAAAAGGAAAATAATTTGGATTATACTCACTGACTCACTGTTACATATTTTTGCTGGTTATTGACGCTATTATCGTTTAATTATATGTTACATATTGCGGCTAATGTATAAGAAGTATAGTTAAGAGAAATCTTATTTAAATTTTCTAATCACATATTTTCATAACATTAACTTTTTATATTATTTACTTATATCTTAATATATAAATAATTAAAATAATATAGGGAAATTTACCTAGAATAATCCAATCTATTCATGATTTTTCTACAATAATTACCTATTGATTAACCATGAACAATCCCAACTTTAAGGGATATTTGAAGTAAACTTGGATAACCCAATGACCTGCTATAGTATATGTAATTCACCGAAAAAGTGAAATTGAAAATTAATTTAAAATTAGAGAAAAATTTTAAAATTTTACATAAAAAATTCTGAATAATCAAAAATATCATAAATTATTTGAACATTTTTTTAATATGTTTTTCAATATTTTTTTAATTTATCTTGTTTTTGGAAAAAAATACCCCTTAAAGTTGGGATCATTTCTGATTAATTAATAGATAGGATAATTGTAGAAAATTCACGAATAGGTTGGATTATTCTAAGTAATTTTTCCAATAATATATTAAATTGACTAAAATGTCAAATATAACAAGTACAGTAAGTCTCATGGGAGACCGTCTATCCTATAGACGGAATCCATGAAGCCCAGCCCAAAATATAACATAGTATATTTGGGGTTATAATAACTTATTTGGGGTAATAATAACTTATATTTGAGGTTATAGAATAGTATATTCGAGGTTATAATACCTTACATTTAGGATTATAACATAATATAATTGATATTATAATAAAAAAATTAATCAGTTAAGCGAAATGGGCTGGCCCAATTTTATGGTCTATCCTATAAACCGTCTCTTGTGAGATTTTGTGTAACAAGTATAATAGAACAGAGAATATAAGACGGAGTAGTCAGCAGAGGCTATAAAAACGTATAAAAAGCAAGGCCCAGTAGTAATTTATATTGATGTATTGTAGTTTATATTTTCGTACCTAAGCATTTCTGGCGTTATGCATTTCGTCAACACGGTTAGACTTAATGGGTTAAAGCTTAAAAGAATTTATGTTGGGATTCATTCCACACCCTCTTTGTTGACTCCCAGAGTTTGATTACACACACTTGGGTATTATATATTCTAGCTTCATTAGACTTTTATAACACGGTTAAGTAACTTTTTTAAATTTTAATAACTTAATTTAAAATATACTAAATTTTAAGATTCGAATTAGTTGAGAATATTTATATACTACAACGCACAATTTTTATTTTGAGTTTTAACACATGAAATATATATGTTTTTTGCAAACAGCTTGTTCGAGCACCAAATATTCGTTTGGACAATTGAACATTGGCAAGACAAAGCATCAAAAGCCCTTCGAATTAATTTGCTCGTTTGAACAAGTATATGATGTGCTCGTTAAATCATGTTGGTTTTCTAATATTTATATGCAACTCACGGTCTTATAATTAATCGATAATTAGTGGACTTAACGACGCTGGTAATATACATGTAGTTTTTGTATTTTAGATTGGGGTTATGAAAATAGTATTGGTGACACTAAAGAAGCTACTTATGATTGGGAGAGGTTTTAATAGAAGAAAAAATTCTTGCCTTGAAAATGTCTATGAAAAGACCATTCTAGTTTAGATTTTGACACTTTTTTCATAAAAGATTTCACATGTTCATCCAAGTTTAAGATTGGCAACTAGGTCACACCTTTACTAGTGAGTACACAAGTGAAAGCATAAAGGCATTACGGGTTGGTGAAATATCTGATTGTATGTAATTACTTTATCTGTTCTGAAATACTCACTATTTTTGACTTATATGAGTATTATTCATTGTTCGAGCTTATTTTATATATAACATTTATTGTGTAAAAAGAAATATATTCTAGTGGGATCTTGGTTTGAATCATCTAATTGCATACTTTCATAATATTTAATTTTATAACTTTTAGCTAAATGTAGGTTAAGATATTAATGATCGAAATGGTGGATTGGATAGCGTAAAATAGTGAAATGTAGCAAGTATTATGGAATGGAGGAAGTATATATTGTTATACCATTTATATAATGAGAATCCTTTCTTACAATAACAAAATAACTTTTGATGTACTAATCTAGATTATGAGGCTGTTTGGAAAATAGCATTTTTAAGGTTTTTTCCGTTTCAATTTTGACTTTTTGAATGGTCAAACAACCAAAAGACATATTAATGTTGGCCTTTAAGCCAAATCAAAAAGCCAATGGTAATAGCCCTTTGCATTATTTGTTGGCTTTTTATCCACTTTTCTCCTAAACAGACAACAAACAATAATTGTTTTTTTTTACAAAAACACCTCTATAATAATTAACTGAAAAAACTTATTAGTCAGTCAATATTTTCATCTGGTCAAACTTACATACCTATACATAAAGCATTTCATATTTTCTTAAACACAGTTTACATAAAAGTCATTATTTTACACAACCATAATACTTCATGTTCTATGGTATAGATAGTACTCCTATTAAATAGAGTCATTAATCCGCATTTATCATATAACATGCCACCTAAACATGCAACATCATGGTGATTTACATTAAATGAAGTTCTATTTTAATAATTATAATAATAATAAGGAAAGAATCTTCCCGGTATCCCGCACAAGGCAGCGTCCGAGTGAAGGTTTTCTTTAATAATAATAATAATAATAATAATAATAATAATAATAATAATAATAATAATAATAAAGCAGCTTCTCACTCCTCCTCTCTCTAAGCCCTCCCCTGCCGAGCGACCGCCGTCTGCTCCGCCATGGCAGGCAGGAGGAGAGGCAGACCACCGAGAATGGAAGATTGGGGGCTTGCTATATGGCTGGGTTCAGTAATCGACTTTGAAAGCTGGGAGAGGTTTCGAAATGCGAAACCCTAAAAAGCACAACTTTACTCTTTTACCCCAAATTTCATCCATTGATTTGGTGGTTTCGTTTCTTGGCATAAATGGATATCGACCTCTGTGGTGGAATCGAAGATGGTGGCTCGAAGCTTCTGACCCCATCTTATATGGGACGAAGATTAAAGCCCGAAAATTCTATGTCTGTGGCCTGCTTCGAAGGTATGTTCCCATTTTAATGGTGGTAAATCATTCCCCAGGCGCATTCATGTTGTCTTTGACTTATATGAGATGAAGATTAAACCCTATCATTGTCAATTCGAAGGCTTTGGATTCCGATTCTGAGATTTAGGTGGATCTTAAAACCCTAAGTTTCAGTTTCTACTGTGTTGAAGATGGCGATGTAAGTGCCTATCTTTGTTTTGTATTTTTAATCCCAACTAGATTGTTCTAGGGATGGTTTGTTTGGGTTCATGATTGTTATAGATTAGTCCCATAATAGTACTTGATGAACTGCTAAGCAGTTTAGTATTGGAGGGTAGCAAAATTTGCTTGCTACTCCTGTTTTCGTTGGTAATTGTTCTAGGTCATCGCCTTTTGCTGGGTCCATGTCTTAGTGGTCCCCTAAGGGCCTGCTCTCGGGGTCACCGGTTATTTTAGAGGTAGCATAGTGGGAATTTGTCCCCACCTCCTCTCCTACTGTTTTCTCATTGAAGGCAGGGTAAGTCTTGACATAGGACACCCTACCTTGATGCAATTGACCTTCCCCCATAGATGACGTAGGAATGCTGCTGTGATAGCCCCAAAGGGTTGCTCCTATGTCCTACTCAATGCTGCTGGGTGGATGTGGTGAGGATGTTTTTGAGTTGTGTTGCTAACACTATTTTGATAGCTGTCTCATGGTTCGACCTTCAAGCTAAAATTTTGAAGCTTATTTGGACTGTCAAAAGATTAGTCTTGCAGGTATGGGAGTTGTACAATGCTAGGTCTTCTTTGAATTAGACTATTGGTGAGTCTATAAGCTATGTGATATGTAGATATGGTATGATGATCCACATCCTGCTGTTTTGGTGGTGATAATATCCCACAGCTGCTGTGTTTCTCTACTGTTTGGACACAGGGAGCCTTGAATGCTGGGGTTGTGCTGCGTCTGTCCTACAGCTCTGTATTAGTGGTGGCACATGTTGGTCTTTGGCAAGGACTGATATATTGCTTACATTGGATTGTTCTTGATTTCGTCTGATATGGAAAGGGCCTACCATGCTGAGGCGTTTTGGGCACTACTACTGGGCTGTTCTGGGGTCGGTTTCTTCACTGATGCTGCTGGACTTGCCTCTAACAGATTGCACAGTTTTACACTTGTAATGAGAATCACATGTACATGTTTTTGTAAACAAATTATTTTGTCTAGATTGGAGATACTATCTCTTTTTTTGGAGGAGTCGGCCCAGTCCACGCAAATGACAAGGGGTATGTCCCTTGGAGTTGTGGCTTGCTCGACCGCTCAGTCTTTTGACCCGTTGTAAGCTTCGGCTATTTTTCTGACATTTTATAAAATTTACTTTGTAAAAAAAAAATAAATAAATAATAATAATAATAATAATAATAATAATTATAATAATAATAATAATAATGATAATAATGATGATGATAATAATAATAATAATAAAGTACTACTATAATATAGGAGTTGATCAATGGATGACAATAATGAGACAAGAAACCTTTAGAATACGTATTAAATTTTAATAAGACAAGAAGAAAGAAACTAAGATTTATCGATATAAATAAGAAAAAATAAATTAGTAGCAAGAAAAAATCAAAACCATACAGGTACATGTTGTTACATGAATGTAATAGAAATCAAAATAATCAATACAAATAATTGTAAGATGATGACATGGATGGCATGGCAATATAACTTGATTAATTTCAATCATTGGGTTAGTTTAGTATATTGTAACTCCTTTCAATTTATATAAAATATAAATCATATACTTTTAGGTGTATACCCAACTTTTAGGTAGGAAACTTGAATGGTATATACACTAAATTGTTCATTTTGAGCATAAAATAAAGCAATTCACAACAAACAAAAAAAATGAAAAATACCATATTACATGTCACATTGCCAGTTGCCATCTTTTAAAATAACTTGTGATTAAGGGTTTAATTATTAAAAACCTGAAGAAAAAAATACAATAATTTTTTAAATCATATTTATTTTACTTTATTTTTAATGTATAATAACGTATAAAACAAGTAATCAAACCAAAAAGTAATATAAATTTTTGTAAACTACATTTGAAGTCCTTGTATTTGAAAAGTTTTGTACACTAGCTTGGAAGTAGTACATATATTTTCAAAATCACTCATTATGCAAAATACTAAATTCAGAAATCATACAATTTAATAATTTTGCAAATAATATGCCTAATAGTATCATTGGAAAATAATTTTTCTAAATTATATATAGGCAATATTTTTTACAAAATATGTTTATCGCAGTGAATAAAAATCTTAACATCGCTTTAAATATTATTTTATCAGGTTAGTACTTTTCAAAATATATCCATATAAATCATAATGATTGAATCATATAATTTAATAATATTGAGTAAAGTGTCAAATGACAGTCTTATAGCCATTTGCACATAAATTAAAATAATTATTGGATGTTACAACTATGTTGTGGATCCTTAAATTAAATCACATTTAAAAATGGTAATTTATTTTAAAAATGTATTACAGATAATATTTTATTAGACTCAACTTTATTCATGTAATACTCCCTCCGAATCATTTTAGATGTCCCATTTCCTTATTTAGCAAATTCATATCAATTGTCTCATTTTCCTTTTTGTCTATCTTTTTTACCTAAATACCCTCACTTTTCCAATTTCCAATACCCAACTACCACCTTTACAATTAATTTAATCAATTAAAATACCTAACTAGCTACCACCTTTTTAATGGACCTCACACCACCCTTAATAACCGTGAAAACCCATATGGGACATCTAAAATGATTCAAAGGGAATATGAATCAAAACATAATTTTTGACTTGATAAATGACATGATTCATGATTAAAAAATTTTATACATTAAATAATAAATTTAATTAGAATGATGTTATCACTACTATTATTTAAACTTATTTCAAAACATTTAGCAAATAATATGTCTAATAGTAGCTTTGGTTGGAAAAGAATTTTCTAAATTATATATGCAATATTTTTTTCAAATTGTGTTTATTGCAATAAATAAAAATCTTAGCATCACCTTTTAAAATTTATTTATTAAGTTAGTAATTTTTGAAAATATATCAATAGAAATCATAAAAATTATATATATATATATATATATATATATATATATATATATATATATATATATATATATATATATATATATATATATATATATATATATATATATATATATATATATATATATATATATATATATATATATATATATATATATATATATATATATATATATATATATATATATATATATATATATATATATATATATATATATATATATATATATATATATATATATATAACACATTTCTACATTTACACGGAATTTATACTAATAACTACTCCCTCCGTTCTTTTTTAATTGTCCTATTTGAAGATTTCACACAAATTAAGAAATGTGGAATCTTTGTTGATAGTGGGTATTATTTTATTAAGAAATGTGGCATCTTTGTAGATAGTGGGTATTATTTTATTGAGAAAGGTAAAATCTTTATAGTTAGTGGGTATTATTTTAGGAAAAATTATCTACAATAATCCGAACTATTCATGATTTTCCTACAATAATCCCACCTATTGATTAACCATGAATAATCCCAACTTTGAGGGGTATTTTCCTAAAATAAGCTTGGGTAACCCAATGACCTGCTATAGTAGGTAATTCACCAAAAAAATAAATTTAATATTAATTTAAAATTAGAAAATATTTTTGAAAATTTACATAAAAAATTCTAAATAATAAAAAAAATCATAAATTTTTTATGAACATTTTTTAAACATTTTTTTGACATTTTTTTTAAATTTATCTTTTTTTTTTAAAATAAAACTTACTATAGCAAGTCATCCGGTCACTGGGTTTACTCTAGGAAAATGCCCCTCAAAGTTGGGATTATTCATGGTTAATCAATAGTTGGGATTATTGTAGGAAAATTGTGAATAGTTTGGATTATTCTAGGTAATTTTTCCATTATTTTATCAAAATAGTGGTGTGAATTAATAATTATATTGGTATTATGAGAGAGAAATGAGGGTTAAATGAGGGATAAAGAGAGTATATGGAAGATAAAAACTTTCCAAAATAGGGAAATATTCTCGACAAATTTATGAAACTGCCCATTATAGTAATATGGACAAACTTAAAAGAACAGAGGGAGTATATAATAATATGTCACCATTTCCTTTCACAAGAAAATATAATAATATATCGCTAGTTATATGCATGCATGGGCGATAAGGTATTGAAACTTGGAGTAATTCATCCTTGATTAAGGTAGGTAGGACTTAAAAGATTATTTAATGTGCCGCCTAAATAATCGTAATTGATGTTGTAAAACATTAAATTATAGAAGTACTAGATAGTCCTCGTGCGATGCACGACTTTATCATTTTTTCTAACATATTTGTATAAATTAAGAAATTAAAATTTTAAGAAATAAATTTTACATTATAGCTATATTTCGTTTCACTCTAAACAATTGTATACATTACATACATATTATATCATATTTTTTATTGTGCGTAAATATATAAATATATTTATACTTTTATTTTTATATTTTAAATAAAAGAGAAAGCGGTTCGTACCCTGAGGAACTTACAAATTTTTGTTAACAAAAATAACAATTACATTAACTTATAGAAATATTAATTATTAAGACTATTAATAACACACTTTAAAATCAAATATAAATACATAGAAATATGTAAAATTATGTTATTAGTTTAAACGACAAAGATAATATTTCTCATAAAAAAATATAAGTGACTTATATAAAGATAATCACAACCTAAATCAAATTAAAATTAAGCGTTGCATTTAAATAACCAAGAGTATAAATTAAAAACAAATCCTAATAAAAGTACTCCTATATTATGTTTTAACTATCTCAAAATATCCAATACGCTAAATAATTCATTTAATAAATAAAATTAAAAATATTTTATAAATAATTGACATAAATAAAATACAATATATAGTTTTCTAATACATTACATGCAATTTGACCTAAAAAGTAAAATAACAATTAATAAGAATAATAATATAGTCAAAAAAATATGGAAGTAGTAAGTCAAAGTTAACTATAACAATGACATCATCATTAAAGTTTGGAGGGAAAATTTTTAATGAGGAAATGACATGTAAGCAATTTTAAAAGTTGATGATGTCAACTGTGTTTTGTTTTAGTAATAGTTATAGATATAGATAGCTTTATAGGCATGTTTTCCTATGTAGCTTAATTTGATAGATTAGCTTTAGGTTTGGTATGACCGTAGGAGAATGAACTATGGAAGTACATGATTAGGGGTACAAGAATGGGTATGCAGCTTGATCATTCAATTATCCTATTAATTAAAGAAATAGGAATACCCATACACACTTAAACTCCCACACAAGAAATATTTTTATTTGTATTATTTTTGGGCGTGTTCATCATAGAATTATATCATATAATCATATCTATCTATAAAAATTACTAATGAAGAAACGGGACTTACACATGTCAGATTCTCAGCGAAAGTTTTCCCGCTCATTTTAACGTGCACGAGAAGATTTAGTAAGCAATATTATTTCCAAAATATTTACATTGGTAAAACAGAATAACTTCTTGATATAGCAAAATTAAACAATACTAAATTTGTAAACTAGAATTATTTTCCAATATTATTTTCAATATTATTTCTAAAATTAAAGAGAATAATATCTTGATATAACAAAATTATTTTTTCAAGATTATTAACCAACCGTAGAATAAGTTTATCTTCCTAATTATACTGAGATGCAAATTCATGTCATTGCTACTTATTTACTTTATATTTCTATTTACTTTAAAATTAGGTTTATTTGATAGATGCGTAATTTCACTTACAAATAATTTTTTTAAAAATAATTATACGAACGGTATATTTTTTTTTTCAAGATCTTTAAAATGAGATCAAATTTATAATATTTTTAACTCTCTATAAAAATTTAAAAAATCATTCAATCATTCAAAAATAATACTGCATTATTAAAAAAATTATGTTTATTCATTAAAAACTTTACAGTAAATTTATTCATAAAAATATAGCTACGGAAAAAATTAATATAAGATCTCACTTGACTATGTTTTAGCTAAAAACTAGGAGTACTAATGAAGAAACGAGACTGACATGTGTCAGATTCTAAGCGAAAATTTTCCCGTTCATTTTAACGTGCATGAGAAGAAGTAAGCAATATTACTTCCAAAATATTTACATTGGAGAAAGAGAATAAAATCTTGATATAGCAAAATGAAACAAGATTAAATTTGTAAACTAGAATTATTTTCTAATGTTATTTTCAATATTATTTCTAAATAAAAAAGTAATATCTTGATATAACAAAATTATTTTTTCAAGATTATTAACTAACCGTAGTATAAATATATCTTCATAATTATACTGAGATGCAAATTTATATCATTGCTACTTATTTACTTTATATTTCTATTTACTTTAAAATTAGTTTTATTTAATAGATGCGTAATTTCACTTACAAATAATTTTTTTAAAAAATAATTATACGAACGGTAATTTTTTTTCAAGATCTTTAAAATGAGATCAAATTTATAATATTTTTGACTCTTTATAAAATTAAAATATCATTCAATTATTCAAAAATAATACTGCATTATTAAAAAAAATTATTTCCAAATCATTACCGTTCATAAAAACTTTAAATAAATTTATTCATAAAAATATAGTTATGGAAAAAATAAATATAAGATCTCACTTGACTACGTTTTAGCTAAAAACTACTAATGAAGAAACGAGACTCACACGTGTCAGATTCTCAGCGAAAATTTTCCCGCTCATTTTAACGTGCATGAGAAGATTAGCTAAGCAATATGAAAACGATGACGTATTAGCGATCGAACGACGAGTTTCAACCACTAACACCACCAAGATCGAAATATGTGAAGTCTTGTGTTTACAAATTACGCAAACTATAACTCGATGTTTGTAGGAATAAAATGCAATAATAAAATGACACAAATGTTTAAGGAGGTTCACCCAAAATTGGCTACGTCCCCCGTGGTGTAGTATCTCTCTTATATTATAACAAATTGAGAAATTACAATTAGAGAAGAGATGAGGCTAAGTGTTTGGCTATGGGTATGTGTTTGATTTTTGTGGATTGATCCTTTTTGTGGATGAATATTTAGTGAGTATATGCTCACTATTTATAATGCTAATGCCACTTAATGAGAATAAATCATACTTCTAATAACTAAGAGCAAGTTGCATGACAATTAAATGATTAATGCTATCACATCAACCGTTCAAGAAACAGCATCCAAAGCAACACATTCCTTTTTGCTCGTTCGAGCTTCACTATGGCTCGTTCGAGCATACCTTCAATGAAGTTACTGGTTTGGTGCAGGCAGCTGACTCGTCCGAGCACAAATGGGCTCGTTCGAGCACCCATCAGTTTCACACTTCTGACTTTTCTGATGGCTTTGCAACTCTTGGACTCTTTCATTAATCCCATTCATGAACCACTTAATTCTTGTGTTTAAGTCTTGATTAAATATCTTCATAACTTATTGTATTTAATCACTTTTAAACACCATATTAACCACACATTTAACTTACCCATTAACTTACTCCATAGGATACCATCCTAAGAGTCACACTTGATTTTGGTGTACTCAAGTCACACCATTCATAACAATCTCCACCTTGACTTGAGTTCACCCAAGTCAATGGAATTCTCTAATTCACTCTTAACATAATATAACAACTTACACCATTTTACATACTCAAAACAAAAACATAAAACAACACATGTGCTTAACATAACACATGCATCAAAATGCCCACAAAGGGCTCCAAAAGAGTATGTCATCAATTACCAATCAAGTCCACATATCCCATGGACTCATTGGGGTATGTTGGAATTATTCTCGAATCTTCGTTGTTTGTAGAGGTACCATGATCATTATTTTCATGCTCGGTTGAAGTAGTGGACACACAAGCCGAACAACTTAAGGTTGAACCCACTAGCATATACAAGCCATCATTAAGGGATCCTTTCATGATCAACTTAGGACCCTTGCCAACCTTCAAAACTCCACCTTCACCAATGCATGTATAACCTTCTTTATCCAAAATACTAAGGGAAATTAAGTTTTTGCTCATACCTGGAACATGAAGGACTCCGGTCAATGTTCTTTCAACACCATCAAACATGACAATTTTAACATCTCCAATACCATCTATCGGACAACTAGTCTCATTGCCCATAGTGACTTTTCTTCCATCAACCTTTTGATAAGTTGAGAAGAACTTTGAGTTAAACGTCATGTGTCTCAAACATCCCGAATCCAAAATCCATGAGTCACCACCCTTGTATTCATTGGTAACAACGAGAGCACCAACATCATATAACTCACCTTCAACATAGCTAGCTTCGGCGGAGATAGCTTCATTGGACTTGCTTTCATTGGATTGTTTGGACTTTAATTTCCAACAATCTTTCTTGAGGTGGCCTTTCTTCTTACAAAAGTTGCAAGTCATGCACTTTTTGTTCTTACCCACATCCTTCACAAACAAAGCATCATTGGGATCTTTGGACTCCTTTTGAGCAAATTGAGAATCAATAAGGTCCTTTTGTGTTAAGGCCTTTCTAACATCCTCACTACTCAATGTGTCCCTTCCATATAACAAGGTTTCCCTAAAGTGCTTAAACGAAGGTGGTAGTGAAACCAACAATAAGATGGCCAAATCCTCATCATCCACTTTTACATCAATATTTTGCAAATCCATTAATATTGAGTAAAATTCATCAAGGTGCGATTTCATCGGCTTTCCTTCTTGCAATCGGAGATCATACAAACGACTCTTTAATAAAAGCCGATTGGTAACACTCTTTTCCATGTAGAGTGATTCCAATTTATCCCAAATGCCTTTAGAAGTTTCCTCCTTTACAACTTCTCTCAAAACTTCATTAGAGAGACAAAGTTGTATGGCGGAAAGAGCCTTCGCATCCATTTCTTCCCATTTCGCCTCACTTGTGCCTTCGGGTATCTTCTCTATACCACCAAGTGCTTTATGCACTCCATTTTGTATCAAAATTGCCTTCATTTTGACTTGCCATAAGCCAAAGTTAACACTCCTATCAAATTTTTCAATATCGAGTTTCATGGTTGCCATGTTACACCAATACGACCTCTACACGACGATAATAACGACTTGGCTCTGATACCAATTGAAAACGATGACGTATTAGCGATCGAACGACGAGTTTCAACCACTAACACCACCAAGATCGAAATATGTGAAGTCTTGTGTTTACAAATTACGCAAACTATAACTCGATGTTTGTAGGAATAAAATGCAATAATAAAATGACACAAATGTTTAAGGAGGTTCACCCAAAATTGGCTACGTCCCCCGTGGTGTAGTATCTCTCTTATATTATAACAAATTGAGAAATTACAATTAGAGAAGAGATGAGGCTAAGTGTTTGGCTATGGGTATGTGTTTGATTTTTGTGGATTGATCCTTTTTGTGGATGAATATTTAGTGAGTATATGCTCACTATTTATAATGCTAATGCCACTTAATGAGAATAAATCATACTTCTAATAACTAAGAGCAAGTTGCATGACAATTAAATGATTAATGCTATCACATCAACCGTTCAAGAAACAGCATCCAAAGCAACACATTCCTTTTTGCTCGTTCGAGCTTCACTATGGCTCGTTCGAGCATACCTTCAATGAAGTTACTGGTTTGGTGCAGGCAGCTGACTCGTCCGAGCACAAATGGGCTCGTTCGAGCACCCATCAGTTTCACACTTCTGACTTTTCTGATGGCTTTGCAACTCTTGGACTCTTTCATTAATCCCATTCATGAACCACTTAATTCTTGTGTTTAAGTCTTGATTAAATATCTTCATAACTTATTGTATTTAATCACTTTTAAACACCATATTAACCACACATTTAACTTACCCATTAACTTACTCCATAGGATACCATCCTAAGAGTCACACTTGATTTTGGTGTACTCAAGTCACACCATTCATAACACAATATTATTTCTAAAATATTTACATTGGTAGAAGAAAATAACTTCTTGATATAGCAAAATGAAACAAGACTGAAGTTGTAAACTAGAATTATTTTTCAATATTAGTTTCAATATTATTTCTAAAATAAAAGAGGATAATATCTTGATATAACAAAAATTAGTTTTTCAAGATTATTAACTAATCGTAAAGTATCTATATCTTCATAATTATACTGAGATGCAAATTTTTGTCATTGCTACTTATTTACTTTATATTTCTATTTACTTTAAGCGAAAAGAGGTCGAAGAGTGATATGTTGTTTGTTGAGCAACCAAGCGACAAGAATAAAGTGACATAGTTTGGGAATTGGGAACTGAGATAAAGAGACAAGAATAAAGTGACATAATTTGTGAACGAGGATAAAGAGAAAAGAATTAAGTGACACACATATATATTATGTTTCTTAAAAATACCAACAATTAACTTTCTTTATAATATTTAAAGTACATATAATTTTAAAAATAAATATTATTCAAGTATAAAATTAATTTAAATTTCTTTTTTAATCTCCGTGCATAGCACGGGTATCTATCTAGTAATTATCTAATACAATAACTATCATTATACGTGTCGTATAGAAAATAAAAACTGAAAAATGATAAGGAGATGCCACGTGTACCTCGCATAATAAAATTTGAAAATGAATGTTTGCACATAGTAATTTATCATTCACTAGCTAATACACAAACTCGTACAATACACGGATTTTGTTAGTATGAAAATATATACATATAATTATAAATTCAAAGAAAGATTCATTTACACATTAAAATGATCAAATTATGATATTAATAAAATGTAATAATATATATCAGTTTTTATGACAAGATAATTATTGCTTGATTAAATAAATAATTATTAATTATATATTCTGCCTAAAAAATTAACTATTTTTATGAAATTGACGATTTTGTAAAAATATTTGTGCCAAATTGCATTTGCCAAATTATTGTCCTTATAATTAAATAATTAATAATTTGTATAATGTTGAAATTATTTAAATTATATAATTTTGTTTTTATTATGAAAGATATATACGCCATGGTATATAAAACAGTTAATAATTGTCACTATTAGGGATTATAAATCCCACCTACTCAAAAGGACCAAATTACCCTTAGTCAACAGGTCAAAAGTCAAATATACAGGTCAAAGTCAACATAAGTGAATACGGTCAAATAAAGATGATTAGTTTTAAAGTTGCAGTTAATTAAAAGTGCCCAGGTCAAAGGCGCTTCCTCTTATAACTGCCCACTATCCCGGATTACTGCCCTCCACTACGTCACTTCTTCCAGAGTAATCTCCAACGGTTGAAGACACAGAAGTAACCTCCCAACAATAGTAACTTCCAGAGATACATCTCCCTTAAATGTAACACTTCACTTCAAGAATCAGGTTACACAATCTAACTCTCGAAACAAACATATACTCATCACTTCCTTTCCTAATCCGACTTAAGCATCAGAGGGCTTTTCCGGGACATCAGCCCCCGATTTAGTCTTCTTTGTGGTTGCAGGTACCCCACTCGCGGCGGTCAGATCATCTCACTTCCCCGAATTTGAAGGTACTTCTTCCCTAACGTCCCATTACAAAATTTAACAGTTTCTTAGCGGAAACAGTCACCAAAATATTACTTGTAAATAGTTTTTTCGAAAACATGCATCGCTAGGTAAAGTTTTCAGAACGATTTTAATAAGTTATACATATTTGATCTTATAAAATATTTCTTAAAATTTACCTTTAATACTTAAAATCATAATTAATGTAATAAGATCTTTTTTGAAAATCACACAATCCCATTTTAACATATAATAATACTCCATTTTGCAAAGTTCTATAAAAATACCATTTGGAATTTCACTATTGTTTTATAGTATTCTATGATATGATATGATTTTATAATTCAGAACAAGATCGGGCTAATTTAAAAACTTCAATTGGAATTTGGAAACTACTACAAACTTGCCTTTTCATGAATTGGTAGTATCTTTCAAAGGGGATAATTGTACTTATTTCTTAAGCTTTCTCTGTGAGTGTATGCCTCTCTATTTTCATTGACACTTCTACTCAAAATCAAATCAAAGGTTCCAATTAACTCCTTGAAGCTTGTTTAAGATCATAATTTGGCTTTTTAAGCTTGCACAAACTCCGTATATAATTTGGATCTATATATAAAACCTTCAAGTTGTTTCATATAAACATCCTGTTTCAAGACCTCGTTCAAGAAAGTGATTTTGACATCCATTTCCTATATTTTATATCATTAAATGCCGCAAATGCAAGAAAAATCATAATGGATTTAAACATAGCTATTAGGAAAAAGATCTCATCATAGTCAAAACCAAGCACTTGAAATCTAGCTCTGCAAACACATATGTTCTTATCCTTAGCTATTTTCAATTTGAAGACCATTTGAACCAATGGTTTTACTCCATCAGACAAATCAGTTAAGTCTCACACTTAATTTTTAAACGTCGAATTCATCTCTGATTGCATGGCTCCAAGCGATTTAGCGGAGTCTTTACCCTATATAAAGATTGTTTGAACGTACTAGGCACATGGTGTTTCAAAACTGTAATTTGGTGAACATTTGTCATTAAGAAATCAACATATTTCTTTGATGGACCCAAGGCTGTTTCAGAAATTTCGGTGGCCCGGAGCGAAGACATAAATTGGGGCCCTAATTCTCATATAATATTTTCAAATAAAATAAAAATTAGGTAGGAAAAAAATACATATTTTATTACACATACTAATCTTTAAAAACATCAAATTTCATATAGATAAAACATTGAAACCAAAGCCTAAGCCTTCATTTGAAAATATTTCTATGAGCCTTTCTAGATGCAAAGTCACTAATAATATAGTTTCTACATTAATATGTTCTAACATATTTTTCTCAATACATAAAGTAGCTAGACCATTTAACCTTAGCAATCTAGTATTTCTTTCAGAACTTAATAGAAAGAAAAGATTTTGATGAATAACGTAGAATATACAAAGAGGATTATATATAATTAGATGAATTCACGTTGATAATTGAAGGATAAAATTACCGTTTATCATAATATATCACGAAGGAGAAGGAATTAATCTGGTAGAAAATTGAATTGAGATACATTTTGAAGAATAAAATTACACATAAAGGGATATAATTGAATCAATGACAATTTTTTTGGGCTCATCAATTCACTTAGGAAAGTGAATATTTTGGGAGAAAAATTAGGGAGGAAGAAGATTGAGTTGTGACGTTTGAAATTCTTCAGAAACTCCTTTTGCTAATTGCTTAATACGCTTCTTCCTTTTTTTTCTTTTATTTTTGTGTTATTTTTTTCATAAATAATTATTTTGAAAATTTGAGGCCTTTAATAAATCTGAAGATGGACTTTTAGTTTGGGGGCCCAGGGCGGTTGCCCCAGTTGCCCTGCCCTTGCTACTGCCCTGGACTCATGGACCCATAGGTCTACTAGTCCTTCTCAATATGATCCTCGTATTTTTTTTGCACTAACTTTCTTTAATATTTGTTAGATATTTATAGTTCTCACTTTTCCTTAATCAAATTTATTATTCGATAAAATAATATCTTCACTATATAAAAGATTCTATTTTTCTTGATACTCATGAACAATCCGTATGGAAACTTCATTAAGGAACGAAGAGAGTACTTGTTATTCCATATTATAATGAACTATTCACAGTGTTGTTCCTGAAATTTCATAGGCCCTAGGCAAAATAGAAAAATAGGGCCCCTTCAACAATATTTCCAAAAATTAAACAATTCATCGCGAAAATACGAATAATCATTATTAAAGTTAGTAGAAGTTATGTAAGAACATAAACATTATTAAAATATCAAAATGAGGATGAAAAAGATTATTTTTGTCCAAAATTTGTGATATAAATGAAAATATTTATTATGGGAACAACAAATAGAAATCCCAAGATAAAAGTGAAAACTTTTTTAAGAAATGGAGGAAGTAATAATATATAGTATTCTCTCCGTTTCCTAATGTTCTTCCCACTTACTTTTGCACAATTTTCAAAGTAAATTTTGAGTATTAATATCTCTAAATACACATTAAAAAAAATTATAAAAAATATATAATAAAAAATAAATTATACTTTAAAACGAATCTAACAAGATCCTACATGGATATTTTTGATCAGCTATATACTTCCTCCGTCCCATTATACTTGCTACATTTCACTTTTTATTTCAATGCGTTATTTTGTTTATTTATATGTTGAATTATACAAATTTAAAAATAATAAAAAGTTAATATTATGAAAGTATGCGATTAGACGATTCAAACAAGATTCCATTTGACTATATTTTTACGTACACATTAGTCGCAATATATAAAATAAGCTTGAACGATGAATAGTGCACAAAATCGAAATGCAACGAGTATTTTAGAAAAGAGGAAATATGTCTTAAAAATCTTAATCAAATTTCTCCCTCCAAAATAGAATATTCTAAATGGGAAAAAATTAGGAAAAGGAGAGTAGAACGAAGAAGTATTTTCTCCGTGCCATAATACTTGCTACTAATAGTGACATTTTTCCTCATAACATGTCGCACTCAGTAGCAAGTATTATAAAACAAAGTAACTACTACTTCCTCCGTTCCGAAATACTCGCTAAATTTTAATTTTGTGCACTATTCATCGTTCAAGCTTATTTTACAAATTGCGACTAATGTGTAAGTAAAAATATAGTCAAGTGGGATCTTGTTTGAATCGTCTAATCGCATACTTTCATAATATTAAATTTTTATACTTTTTAGATAAGTGTAGTTTAAGATATTAATGATTAAAATTGTGCATTGGATTGCGTAAAAAAGTGAAATGTAGCAAGTATTATGAAAGGGAGGAAGTATATGATTGTGTAGGGTGATTTCAACAAGTAAAGCAGTAAACCTTGGATTCTTTACCATAATATATTATCCATTAATAGAAAAAATAAATGTAAACATATTAGTACACTTCTCCTACTAAACAAATCTTATTTCTGCCAAAATTTTCAGTGGTAGGCTGGCCGCCCAGAATTTTCAACCATCAAACCAACTACTATCAGTCTACTTCTAAGTCGTACCCATCACTCTTTTCATTTCCACACTTCCTTTATAAACCCTCCTTTTCCCACCTCTCTTCTACCCTTTTCTTCTCTCTCCTCACTTTCAACAACCCATTTATTTCATTTTCATGTAACAAAAAACACACACCATTAATGGCTAATGCACCATCTTTTTCTTCTCCGCCATTAATGAACCTTCCTTCACACCATTCTTCAGGAAACACCAACAGTTTCCCCGTCATTGCAATCGCAGTAATCGGCATTCTCGCAACTGCACTTCTATTAATAAGTTACTACATTTTCGTCATTAAATGCTGCTTAAATTGGCACAGAATAGACCTATTTAATCGATTCTTCTCTCGTGTTCGTGACCCAGCCGATGAAATCGAAGCGTCAACAGCAAACGCAACGTCCCCAGACGGTAACGCGCCTCTACAGAAAGGTCTGGATGAAGCTGTTATCCGAGCAATACCTGTTATTAAATTCAGAAAATCAACTTCGGAGAGAAGAATACACGACTTAAACATAATTCAACAACAAACACCGGATTCATATGAATGTGCTGTTTGTTTATCCGAGTTTGAAGAAGGGGAAAAACTAAGAGTAATCCCTAATTGTTGTCATGCTTTTCATATTGATTGTATTGATGTTTGGTTACAAAGTAATGCGAATTGTCCGCTTTGTAGATCAGGGATTTCCCCTGCTTCGATTCTGTATAATACCCAGCAACAAATCATGGGTTTTCCTGCACCATTTCAGGCTCAGAATCATAAAACTGTAAACTCTAATAGTTTTAGTGAAGAAGATGAAGATGGGGATGATGAAAATTTTGTGGTGATTGAGATTCAAGGGAATAATTTGGATGAACCAAGATTAATTAGTGGGGGAGAATCAAGGGAAAGAATTAAAGGGAGGAAAAAATTAGGAAATGTTTGTAGTATGGGAGATGAATTTATTGATATGAGAAAAAATGATGAAGAATTTAAAGTAGAACCAATTAGAAGGTCAATTTCAATGGATTTATCAAGTAATAGAGAATTATTTATTGAAATTCAAGAAAATTGTAGGAGTAATAAGGATGAAAATAGTAAAGTTAGAAGATCTATTTTTTCATTTGGTTCAGGGAGAAGTTCATCAAGATGCTCTGTTCAGCCAGTTCATTTGGATCCATAAGGGTTTTATTTTTTTAATTTTTATTGGGAGGGGGTTTTATTAATATTATTTGTTTTGTTTCATTAGTGAAATTTAGGGTGTACAAGTTTTTAGATATATATATTTGGAAGGGTGTAAGAAATAGAATAGGTTGTTATAAAGACAAATTTGATTTAAATTTATTATTTGGATTAATTGGTAACATATGGAGTACATGTTTTTTCTATTTTTGACATTTTATTTGATAGAGTTGATTACCTAAAATCGATATCATGTTTTTATAAAAGTACTAATAACTTATAGTAATTTACTTTCTACCTTTTATATTTGATATCTTGGGTCATTAGTCAATATAACTAATTTAATTTGTATTTTATTCCTAATTCATGCATTAAAACATAGTCAAATGAGAATTTATTTGATTCGTCTCAACATAAGGTTTATTAATATCTAGTTTTTATAATTTTTATTTACACATAGTTATCGCTATTAGGTGCATTGACAAATATACTAAAAGCAAATAAGACGTTTGAATTGAAATAATGAGAGTACTATGTTTTTCATGGTTAATGATTAAAACATCGACCAACTTTCGAAAAAATTCCAACAACTATCTTCATATATAGTTTTCAAAAGTTAGTTATAATTTGGTAAATAATTTCAAAAAAAAATGTTATTTAAGGTAATAAAAATAATATTTATATTATTAAATATATAAAACTTTTCTAATTTAATATATATAAAATTGATTTATATATCTTGATTAACAAACACTTCAGAGTATAAATAATTTACTATATTTTATGAATATGAAGTAGGTTATTAGTCGATTAAGTACACTATTCTATCCTTTCTACTCAATTTGCATTTATTTTGATTTTGAGTTGTATTACTATTACTCATTTCGCATAATTTTTTTTCTTTGACATGAATCCCACTAATTATTTAATCTCGTCTACTTATATATATTCTTTTTCAATATGACCTATACAATTCATTACCGCTCTTCATTTAATATCATATTTTCATATATTTCAATTCTATTCGATTTATTGTTATTGCTTCTTTATTTTTATTCTGATTAAAGAAATTTATTGAGGAAAAATTTTACTTTATATAAAGAAATTGAAATTGACAAAAGGACTAGATGTCAAATTTATCAATCAAGGTTGTAATTATTACATCATTGTTTTACCCACAATGTTTATGGTTTAAATTTAAATAAATGGCATAGGAGCTAAGAAGAATGGGGCAATTAGTAACTACTAATTGTTGGATTACAACCATATTATTGTCATACTTTATTATTACTTCACTAAATGGCAATTTAAATCTGCTTTACATGATTGATTTTGCCTTTTCTACAACTTCAAAGAAGATTATCAACTTTTTGGCCCAAAATTGATCATTTTTTTGAAAAAATTACAATCATAAAGTCGTGGGGTTGTGGGCCCTTGCAAGTTATAGGAGAGTATAAAATTCTACATTTGAACATCTTCCGCATAATTCATGGTCGTTGTAGTTGGGGTTTACACTAGTTAGGTAATCTATTTTGTACATTTGGTGGGTCTCTTAGCTTTTACCTTTTGCGCGTAATCAAAGACCTTCAATACCTATTCAAAACATATCCGATAACTCAATATTTATCTGTCTTTGTAATTAACACAATTTTGATACTCTCCCCTATTCACTTGAGTTGTCCCATTTGAGTTGGACATACAAATTAAGGAATTGGAGGAACCACATGCATATAGAGGTGTTCAAAACAGACCCGATGACCAGATAGACACTCGACTTTATAACCGAACCCGATTTGACCCGACTTAAAAATGAATCTACTATTATGTAAAAACCAATGTGAACACAAAACCTGGTTTTCAACCGACCTGAAACACCTGACCCGAAATAAGCTCGATGACCCGAATGAACACCTCTATCTGAATAGTAAACCCATGTGATGGAAGTGATATTGTTAAGTAAGTTGATTAAACTCTTAATGATTCCCTCCAATTTGTACCATTTTAAAGTTGGAGGGAAAATATATCAACTTTTTTCATGTACATAATTAAAATTAAAAAGTCTTGAACATCTTAAATTAAGTTACATAGATAAAAATACAAAGTCTTAATCACCACTAATTAATTTAAATTACATAAATTAAAATTAAATTTATATTAGGGGTTTGTACATATACTTCCACTTCCTTCTCGATCTATTCAAGACTTTATTCACGACATCGAATAATGAACACTTTTCTCGATCCTTGTTAATATGGATATCATTTCGCTCATGGACTTCAGAGAGTAGACCAATAAACCGAATATGCATTTATTGTATACGTTAGTCACTTTTAAAAAATACGCCACAAAATGAAATGATATCTATACTTTAAAAACTTTTCCAAAAAAATGAAAGTCAAACAGCTACAAACCCCCCCCCAAAAAAATGAAATGTCATTGCTTTAATGTATTTGGGAGTTGAAGACCAAGACATTTTCCATCCACCAACAATAACAATTGCGACAAAACAACACAACAGAGAAGAACCAACAACAATATGTGTGGAACAACAAGATAACCAAGAACCACAACGAGAAGAAACATCAACAAAAATATTGAACCAGCAGCAGTACCAACAGGAATCACAAACGCAAGCCACACAACATCACAAATCCAGCAGCAATAGCAACAGGAACCACAAACAAGCCACACATCACAAATCCAGCAATAGTATTATAACAACAGAAGAATGTGGTGAGGAAATATACGAATCCTCACCTTCAGAATCATCAAACAACAACTTCAAGTGATAATGTGAGAGAGAAGAAGTAGGCAAATCCATAAAGATGCTCTTAACAAAACAAGATCCCAAACTCAAACGAAAAGGAGAAAGGACAGATCTAGTGTCAAATGTAGAAGATGAGAAGAAAATAAAGATCTGGGGTTTCAGTAGGGGGTAGGTTAGTGTAGTAACAGTGGCGCCGTTGAAGAACAAGAGAGAAAGAAGATGAAGATCTAGGGTTCCTGAAATGGGATGGATTCAAACATGAAGAGATGGGCTGGGCTGGGTATTAGATAAGGTATGGGTTAATAAAGGGAGGGAATCATTTGTAGATTAATTAGGTTGAGGGGGTTTAATTAGTGTGTTTTAGGTTTAAATATAAGGGTGTTTTGGTAAATATAATAATGTTTTGGTCCAAAAAAGATGTACCAAAATAGAAATAGGACAACTTAAGTGAATTGCCCATAAAAGAAAATATGACAACTCAAGTGAATAGGAGGGAGTATAATGTTGGTATTTATTGTATAGTAAAGGTGATAAGTGATCACTTTTATTTATATTGCAAATAATGCTTACTACAAATGTGTTACAAGAATGTACTCTACACTATTTGTAGTCCCTTGAAGTTGGCTTGGGAGCTCTATTAATCACCAAAAGAACACAATGAATATTTGTTTGCAACGATGAATTCAAGTCGCTCAGAAACATGATATTTGTAGGAAGCGTGAGTGCACTTTCTTATTGTTATGTTTCTCCAACAGGGGTGCTTAGGATGATGATGAAATTTATAATATTCTAGCATAATGAATATTGCAAGAGTAAAGACAAACATTTCGATGAATTATGATCTTTGATTATAATGAAAGTTTATTACTCTCTCAACTATAATCTCATGTAAAGAAGAAGCAGAAAAAGGGAGAAGTTCAAAATGCTTTGAGATTATGGGATGGAATATCCCTTGCATACTCCAATTATTTATAGAGATGAATACAAACCAATGTTATCCAAACCAAGCAAATGAAGCAAGATTATGTTTCACCAAAGGTCACCAATGAAACATGATGAATGAGTCAAACCTCCATATAGAGGTTATCCCTCATTAGTGATGATAGGAAGTAAACAACACCAACGAAATAAAATAACAAAACCGCGAAAATAGGACAGAGGGCAAGCGACGAGTTGCTGCAGCCTAGCAACGAGTTGACACCTGAAAAATAAACTCGGGTTTGGGTTTTGTCTCATTTTGAGATGCTGATTTCAACAAGCGAAGACTTGTCGCTTATTGGCGACGAGTCGCTGCTTTCCCACTATTTTGCAAATTTCTTTTTTTACATATTAGGCACATTTTGGAATTGCTATTTATTGCATATTGACCCACTACTATACTTAGCATGTAGTATATATAATCTCAGTCTATACTCCAAATTCCAACAATCTTCCCCCATTAAGAGTATAACCGGACCTACTTCTTTTACACACTACGTAAATAATTTCATTTCATGAATCATCACTAATGTCCTTACGATTTGAATAAATGCCTAGTATAGAACTCTTTACAAGCGATCAAACTAGAATGATATCCCTACGTATTGAATTATCTAGCCCGTCCAACTACTTGAAGTATAAATACACATAAAACCAATAACACAGAGTCACTACCTTGATACAATATAATGGCCGTGTCTATATCAATTCCTAAGTTTATCATAACTAATATTCCAATCTTGACTACTTGAAGCGACCAAAATGTCAAATTTATATAGGTAGGTACTTACTATGTGTTAAATATCCCCTGTGACTGGACACCACCATGAGCTCTTCAACCGTTGACTTTGAGAAATTTATTAGACGACTATGTTGTCATCACGGTCCAAAGAAACTATAGTACATTAATCCTTATTGCTTTCAAAATTTCAATAGGATTTTTACCATATTGAATTCAAGAACACAATATCACTTGTGTATGAATTGGGACATTCCATATAACGTTAATTGACATAACCCGATTTCAATTGACGATTATTTAATTGAATCCCTTTCATGGCCTTAGTGAAAAAACCAGCCAAATTGAACTTAGTGTTCGTTTAATAAAGAGTTATGACCCCGTTCGTGATAAGTCCTTGCATTAGGCTGTGTCTAAGAGCAATATGACGAGACTTACCATTATACACTTGATTATAAGCTTTGCCCAAAATCGTCATGCAATCCGTATGAATTGCCACCGTTGATATTGCCTTTGACAACATAGGTAACTCAAACATGTGATTCCTTAACCACTCCGCTTCATTTGCTGCTGATACAAGCACAATGAATTCTGTAGACATAGTGAAATCAGCTATGCACATTTGTTTCTTTAAGGACCATAAAATGGCATCTCTCCCATAAACCAAAATCCTGCTGATAGTTGAAGAGTTATCTTTTTTATTAGTGGTCCGACTAGCGTCGTTTAACATTCCAAAATAGGAGGTTCAACACTATAAGTTATACTATAATCCATGGTACCTTTTAAGTATCTTCATACTCTTCTTATCCCCATCTAGTCATGGGGACCCAAGTTGCTTGTAAATCTACTAACTTTACCAACCGCAAATGTTATGTCCGGCTTTGTACATGTCATAGCATACATCAAAGACCCAATGATCTTTGAGTACTCCGATTGTAAAATTAACTGTCCGGTTTGTGTAACATCGCGTAATTTAACTCGGATCGTTAGGAGTGTTACAGTTTGTCTAGAAAATGACTTGAAAATGGAGATGAAGATGAAATCAATCTGAAAAAACCCGTAAACAAAATCCGTTAGGAGTAAATCAAGACTTGAAAATCAACTGAAAAAAGCCATAAACAAAACCTGTCAAGAGTAGATCAAGACTTAAAAATCAACCGGAAAAACACACAAACAGAACTCGTCAAGAGTAGATCAAGACTTGAAAATCAATTTGAAAAAACCCAAAAACAGAATCCATTAAGAGTAGATCAAGACTTGAAAATCAACCGAAAATCAAGAGTAGATCAAGAAAATTAGTGGAAAATGAAATAACCCGAAAAAACCCACAAAAGAATCAGTCAAAAAACCATACTTTCAGATCTAGGTTTTACAAAAAAATTAAGATGAAGATGAAGATGGAAGGAGCCCTTTCAGATCATATTTCACCTGTAAAAAACCAAAAAAAGTGAGGATTACACAACAAAATGGAGACGGATTAAGACATGCAGGTATTATAAATGGGAAAATGCACCGGTGGGAGTAAAGCATTAAAAAGAGAGAGTTCAACAGACATTAATAAGAGGGAGTGAGTTCAGTATGCATTAATAAGAGGAAAATGGACCGGTGGGAGGTTTTTAGATAAAGGGGTATTAAAAATGGTGAAATGTACCGTTGAGAGTTAATGCTTTGAGTTGGGAGTATGGCAAATTAGTGATGAGTGTTGGGAAAAATAGAAGGGGATTTTGATTGTGGAGTTAAAAGTAGGCGAGAATTAAGTAATTAAAGTAAAAGGTGATGTTGATTGTGATACGCGGGGAAGTATATGTGTTGCAAGTAATACGAAATGTCTAAAAATGAGAAGTGTTGCAAGTAATATGAAACGGAGGAAGTATATGTGTAAGAACTAAGAAGTTTTAGTTTCCGAATGTGGTATACTCAACTTACTAAAAATATATTATATTAAAATCACTGCCTATAGATGAGTTGTAATTACATTAAAACAAAATTTTTCCTAGGTTACAAGACCATCACTCTGAGTCTTATTTCTCATATATTTTTCGAAATTAATTAAACAAATTTTTGGTTGTCACCCTATTAGGGACTACCGGACTAGTGTGTAAATGTTGTTCCTTAATTCAATCTTTAAGTATTAATTTATATAAAGGGCAATGTAAGTTTAGAATGTTAAAGTAGGCTAACGACTGCGAAAGTATGGGCCTAAAGGTGCCACGAAAGGTTAATGGTCATGGCTTGAAGGTTTACTTATGAACCGTATTTATATCCAAATATTAAAGTGATTTAAGCAATAAAAGTAAATAAAACATTAACACCAAGATTTAAGGTGATTCACCATTAATGAGGCTACATCCACCATCCTAGGCTAGCTAGTGTATCATTATGTTTTTAAAGGATATGGAGTAGAGCATTAAAGAAAAAGGAGAATGATAAGGTGGTGGAAGGCTCAAGCTCTAAGCTTGGCTCTACGCAATACACTAAAGTGCTACAACAATATACAAACAAAGGGGGAAAAATGGGACGACAACTTCGAGTACACAACACGTGTATAAGCTGACAAAAAACGACTAGGAGACAAGAAACCAATCGCAAAGTATGGTGTGTACTTTACCATTATCAAATATGCTTAAGGTCTAGTAATCACCTTGTTACTCCTAACCATTAAGCTGAATTTTTTCTACACTTTAATTGTCATTTAACACATGACTAATTAACACAAAACTCAAGTCACACATCTTTCATAGAAAAATTAATTTTTAACATTTTAATTTGGGATATTGAATTTTAAAAATCTCATCGTTAGTATATCCTCTTACTATAATACATTTGCAAAGCATTAATACTATTCATCTTTGGCTTCATGAACAGTATTTTTGCCAAGTCAGCCATTTCAGTGCCAAATGTTCGCAAGCACTGCTGACTCTTCATCTACCTCTCTTCAAAGTTCAAACACTATCACTCTAATTGCTGACCCTACTCTTCTTTCACACACTACCTCCCTTCACACTACCTCTTGGGTAATGCCCAACAGAAAATAGATCCAAATGATGATTCTTCTTCCTTCTACTACCATCACTCATCTTCTCTCCTCATTCAATTCTTGCTATTTGCTTCCTAATTCTGTTGAATATTTAGAGCATGTAGGACATTATCCAAGGCTTAGAACATGTATTACATAAACTAAGCAAGTACGTAACAACGGAACCAAAACGAGGCATCATGAGCAAGTGCTCGTTCGAGCATGTAGTTGCTCGTTCGAGCATTGAGCTGCTCGTTCGAGCACTATTATGCTCGTTCGAGCATGTGGCTCTGAGCAGGTCAGAATGCTTCTGAACATTCTGTTTGATGTTTTGGTGGTTTGCTCGTTCGAGCACTATGGTTGCTCGTTCGAACACTTAGAGATTTTCGAGTCAGAAAGTTTCTGGAAGTTGTTTTGTGAAACAAAGTAATTGTTCATGAAACAAAGTGATTGTTCATGAAACAAAGTTATGTTTCATGAACTAATGTGTTGTTATGTATCAATGTGTTACATCGTCAACCGATGTATGGATTGGATGAATCCATGTAACACTTCAACTCTATAAATAAGAGTGAGTGCATGGATATCAGATCACTGGTTGTTAGAATCTAAATTCTGTCATCTTTCTCTTATTCTCTTGAAACGTAAAGGAGAGTGATCAACTCCGTTATAGTTTTTCTGATTTCATTTTCTATTATAAACTCTTTGTTGTTTAGATTAATCGGTGCGTACTCATCGGTTAATGTGATTGATTGTATCTCTTTGTGAATTTCCGGTCTCATAACCCAAGTACCTTTGTGGGGGAAATATCACAAAAGGAAAGTATCGATGTCGCCTTCAATCTATATCAAGATTTCCGTGCGATGTTTATCGTCGCAAACTAATCTTCATTACGGTGTCCATTTCGTGGTTATTCAAATCAAGGAGTCCATTGCCATATACAAAGGTTCGCACTATTATTTATAACAATCTTTTGTGATATCTTCTTTGATTATGGCAAGCGTTGAGGATCTCACGTCAAACTTCATGAAATTGGACAAAATTTATTGCTATGAATTTTGATGATGGCAAATGATATATTTATTTTCTTGAGTATTCTTTATAAGAAGTATCATGGAAAACAAGTAAGTTTTTCTTTCATGTAATTTATTTATCATAAATTATATATGTTTGATGCTTTTGTGTTTAAAATTGTGAGAAAGTATTTACATACATTTAAATCTTCTTGTGGATGATCATATACATGTGTTCAAATTTATGATGAATTTGAAGTAAAGCATGTGGGTAATATTATTTACAAAGATATGATCTAGAGAAGTGGGTATGTGTTATTTTGATGATGGAAATTTATGATGGAAATCATAAATGTGTTATTTTCTTAATAAGTTTGATTAAGAAAAGAGAATAGAATTTATTCATGTGATCATGGTTAAAAGGGTAATGATAATTTGTAGTATGAAATAAAATTACTAAAATGGTTAAGATTTATATATTATATATAAATTAAAATTGCCAAGTATATATAAAGTATGTGTTTAATCAAATTTTATTTGATTAAAGGATGATTTTGTTTATGATGTTTTTAATGATGGATTATGTCATAAATAAAAAATAAAAAATAAAAAATAAAAAAAAAATTGATCGGTTGGATATTATGTGCCGTGATCCAAGAAATTTGGATAATTTACTATATGTGTTATATTAACAAGTATGGTTATCTTTTGATAATGCTTTTTCATATATTGATTTTGGTAATAAGGCTACCTACTTTCGTTAATGTTAAGTATGATAACATGTATTATTTCTTATGTTTTTGTTAAGAGGTTATTATTATATTTGTTTTATATAATGTGAAGAAGTATGATCAATCAACTAATTTTGTTGATTTTTTCGGTTTTTCTTGTGATATGGTACATATTATCATGATATGTTTTATTGCTTAACATGTTTATGATTATTATTATTCATGTTGTTTTAAACTGTAAGATTATGAAATTAAGTATCAATTTAATTGATGGAACCATCTTGTGGTTGGTTATGGTAGTTATTTTGCTATAACTACTTATAAGTAAGTGATGTTTCAATTGACTTATGTCAAACATCTCATAAAATGAGATAAGAATTATATTGACATATAATTTGTTTACCCAAGTTTATTACAAAATAATAATAATAAGGGGTAATGATTTATTTTTGACATACTCAAATGAGTTATGTTATTACCCAAGTTAATCTAGTTATATTATAACTAAGATAAAGGGGTAGGAATTTTATGTCATGTGGATATACACTTTTGTGTATATGGAACATATTAAATTTAAGTTTAATATGGTTGGACCATTATTGATAATAATTAAGTTTAATAATTATGTATAATTCAACAATGTTGAAATTATAATTAAATGGTTGCTTTTATCATTACTTATGAAAATAGTTATGAAATAAATTGGTATTCTAAATATGAGAATAATTAATTTGCATAGATTTTTGCAAATTATGTTTTATGATGAATTAAATTCCATAAAGATTTAACTCAAATTATTATTACTAGTTTGTAATAATATTTTGGTATGTTTATTTATTCCATTTAAGGAAATGGATGGTATATAATTTATTCTTAAATTATATGTGACAAGTTGATTTATTTAATAAACTATAAGTGGCATTATAAGTATTTACTTATAAAGTTGTGTCCTTTAAGACATGAAATTATTATCAAGTAGTATGATAATGTATTTTATACTTAAAGTATAAAATGAAGATTATGGTAAATAGATTCCATAACATTTATATAATTAATTGATTATTACTAGTTTGTAATAATGTGAGTAAATTGCTCAAGTTATGCATATTTTATGTATGAAATTCAATTTTGAGTTGAATCACAAAGAATTGACATTTCTTTTGATTGAATGTTTACAAATGGGGAGGTAATTTTGAAACTTCCAAGTGTAAATAATAAAGATAATGTTTATCTATAAACATTTGTCTTAGTTTTAGACAACTAAATTAAATTATCTCTAGTTTGAGATATTTTGAGGAAAATGTTCACTAAGTGAATAGTTTGATGAAATTTGTTCTTTGGATTCAAATTGATTCTAGAAAATAAGTGCATTTATAGCATGTTTAATGGGCAAGGCAACGGAGTCATTATTTGTCTCAACTTTGATGATATGCTCATATTTGGTACTGATTTAGTACGGGTTCAAGAGACAAAAGATTTTTGTCAAGTTCATTTCAAATGAATGACATGGGGGAGGTCGATGTGATCTTAGGTATAAAGATCATAAGAGACGAAAATGGAATCAAGTTAAGTTAATCTCATTTAAATTGAGAAAGTACTTAAAGTTTCAACATGTTTTGATGAGATTCCAAATGTGGACCCCTATGTGTCAACATGTCAAATTCGTGACATGAAAAGGAACCAGTTGCGCAATTAGCGTATTCAAAAGTTATTAGATCGCTAATGTATGCGACGACTTGTACGAGACCGGATTCTGTCTTTGCAGTAGCAAAGTGGAGTAGGATTACTTGTATTTCAAGTTCGCATCATTGGAAAGCGATTAAGAGAGTATTAAAATACTTGAAGGGTACCATGGATTATGGTATTACTTATAGTGGAGAACCTCCAAGTTTGAGAGGGTTATTCCAATGCAAGTTAAATCACGAATGAAGAAGTTAATCTTCGACGAGTGGTTGGGTGTTTGTTTATGGGGGAGGAGCCATATCATGGTCTTCCGAGAAACAAACGTGCATTGTTGTTCCACTATGGCTTCCGAGTTTATAGCGGAAGGAAGCGGAATGGTTAAGGAATCTCATGTTTGAGATAATATACCAATATTACCAATGTCTATATCACCGGTGGCAATTCATACGGATTGCAGGATGGCATTGACAAAAGGATTATAATCAAGTGCATAACGCTAAATTCCATCATATTGCTCTTAGGCACAGCCTAGTGCAAGGATTTATCGTTAATGGGGTCATAACTCTTGATTATGTGAACACTAAGTTCAATTTGGCTGTTTTTTCTCTAAAGCCATGAGTAAGGATTCAATTGAACAAGCGTCAATTGCAATCGGAATACGCTACTAAAATTCGATTAGAAAGCCCAATTCACACACGAGTAACATTGTGTCTGAATTCAATGTGGTGTAATTCTTTTTGGATTTTGTAAGCAACAAGTTTTAGTGACCCATCGTTGCTTTGGACCGTGAGTTAGCGAGGTAGTCGTCCCTTGAAAGTTCTCAAGGCCAAGAGTAGAAGAGCTCTTGGTGATATCCATTCACGGGGATATATTTTACGTAATGAGAACCTACCTATATAAGTTTGAAGTATGGCCGCTTCAAGTAGTCAAGATTAGCGTATCGACTATGATAAACTTATGAATAAGATATGGACACGGCCGTTATAATGTGTCAAGAAACGACAAAGCGTTCGTTGTTCTGTGTGTACTTCATCTTCAAATGGTCAGATGTGTTATGTGATTCAATCCGTAGGGACATCATCATTTCACGATCATTTGTCAAGTATGTCGTACTAGGTGTTAATTCAATCCGGAGGGACATTAACATTGATGCATGGAATGTGATTTTGAAATCAGTTTTAGAGAAAGGGAAAGAAATGTCCTAAAGGCTCTAAATGGGGGAGGATTGTTGAATATTTAGAGCATGTAGGACATTATCCAAGGCTTAGAACATGTATTACATAAACTAAGCAAGTACGTAACAACGGAACCAAAACGAGGCATCATGAGCAAGTGCTCGTTCGAGCATGTAGTTGCTCGTTCGAGCATTGAGCTGCTCGTTCGAGCACTATTATGCTCGTTCGAGCATGTGGCTCTGAGCAGGTCAGAATGCTTCTGAACATTCTGTTTGATGTTTTGGTGGTTTGCTCGTTCGAGCACTATGGTTGCTCGTTCGAACACTTAGAGATTTTCGAGTCAGAAAGTTTCTGGAAGTTGTTTTGTGAAACAAAGTAATTGTTCATGAAACAAAGTGATTGTTCATGAAACAAAGTTATGTTTCATGAACTAATGTGTTGTTATGTATCAATGTGTTACATCGTCAACCGATGTATGGATTGGATGAATCCATGTAACACTTCAACTCTATAAATAAGAGTGAGTGCATGGATATCAGATCACTGGTTGTTAGAATCTAAATTCTGTCATCACTAGTAAAAAAAGTCTCATTAGTGACCCCCTATTTGTATCTAATGTTGAAATATAAGATACAAATAATGCTTTTTGTATCTTTTATTTTTACATAAGATACAAAAAATACTTATTTGTATCTTGTGTTTAAACAAGGGATACAAATAATAGTTATTTGTATCTTGTGTTTAAACACGCGATACAAATAAGTATTATTTGTATCTTGTATTTAAACACGGGATACAAATAATACTTATTTGTATCGCGTGTTTAAACACAAGATACAAATAACTATTATTTGTATCCCTTGTTTAAACACAAGATACAAATAATGAAATTAGGGAAATTAGAATTGGGATTTCAAGAGGCGGGAAATTAGAACTTTAGGGAAATAAACAAAATTCAGCAGTACTGTACTTCTTCTCCATTTCATCCCTGAACGAACGCCTTTCAAGTTTCATCTCTGAACGAAACCTTTCTTCGTTTGTGAACGAACGCCAATCTGGTTCTCCATTAAAAATAATTGCTGCGTGTTTATCAATTTCTGAACGAACGCCAATCTGCTGGTTCTTCATCTGGTTCGTTTTCACTGGGTTCATTTGTTCTTCATCTGGTTCGTTTGTTCTTAAACTGGTTCGTTTTCACTGCGTGTTTATCAATTTCTGAAACAAAATCTTGCCATTTCATTCCTTTTCACTGGGTTCTTCATCTGGTTCGTTTGTGGGTTCGTTTGTTCGTAATTTGCTGCGTGGATTCGTTCGTTTGCTTGGGAAAAGCTATCAAAACTTAATCATCCTTAGAGGTATTCTAATTTTTCTTGAATTAATCATCAATTTCTTGTCCTTTCTTGAAATTAATAAAAAATCTTCGATAAAATTGCTGTGTGAGTTCGTTCGTTCTTGAAATTGTGATTATAAATATTGAAATTGATAAAAGCTCTTCAATGAAATTACTGCGTGTGTCCAAGGTCCAGAACTTCTTGTTGATCATTTATCTCTTTAGTCAGCTATTCTAATTTTTCTTGAATTAATCATCTATTTGCTAATGACCTTGATTTTGTTTTGATTATGGTCTAAAATCAAGCATAAATCTTTTTGGCAAATCATTGTATTATTAAATCTATATTAACTATTGGGCTGTTAAAAAATCGTTCACACAAAAAGTTCAATTCACAAAAAGTTCGAATAGGTCATAAGTGGGGATGAATAAATTAAAACTTATCAGGATGTCGGATTCTCATAGATTTAATTTATATATTTGCTTAATTATTGAGTAGCTTTTGCTTAATTATTGCTTATGACCAATTAAGATATATTTGTTGTTGGGTAGTTTCGTAACCATATGCTTTAGTGTGTGTGCTGTGTACTGCATACAGTTCTTTTAAGAAGTTTACTCCTTATTCTCACAACATGAGCTTTAATTAAACTAGAATTATGTTATGATTTCCTCTTTTTGTAAATTGATGTTAATTTCTATAATATGTAGAAGAGAAATTTCCTTGATGTCTTTGCATATTGTGGTCTAAATTGTTAATTTCTTCACAAATTTTGATTTTGTGCTGTGCAAATTGTTATGTTAGTACAATTCCGAATTAGTCCATCTAAAGTTATGAGACAAATTATGTTCCAATGCTGATTTTACCTCCTATGTAGACCATGGTTTAGCAAAAAGTTGATGTGAGAAGCTTTTGATAATTTTTTATCAATTTTTTTTTGATCATCTGATGAATTGGCAATGTGAATGTTTTTAACATTATTTATGGTTGGATTATTTATGATTTTTGCCTAATTTGAATGGTAGACATGGTAGATTGTATGTAAGATATATTGGTTCATGTAGCCGAATCCGATGCCAGTTTTGTAGTTGTGCTTGTGCTTAATTTTGATGGTTTTTGATGATAAATTTTAAATTTACACAAATTCTTTTTTGTGACCGTTTATAGATAAATTCTTTTTTGTGACCGTTTATAGATAAATTTACACAAATTATTTGGTGAATTTGTAAGTTAAATTCAATCTGAGCTTAATATTTTGACGAGAATGCCACTTTGGTTGCCGAGTAATTTGATAATCGATTGTATTTGGTTGCCGACTAAAATTCATTTGTGTTATTTTTGTTTGTTCAATCTCCATTTGCATCTTTCTTTATTTTGTTGTAATTTTAATTCATGGTTTTATAATTTGGGTGTGTTCAATTCATGGTTTTATAGTTGAAATATATTATTCATGGTTTTATTTTGAGATTTGGAATATATTATTCATGGTTTTATAATCTGGGTGTGTTTAAGAAAATGTGGATGACTTGAATTTATGCAGGATGAATGTTAGGGTTTTTATTTAATAGATACTGAAACATTGAAATATTGACTTTTGTGGTGCTTTCATTTGTATTCCATTTGTGTTATTGGTTTCTATTTTTAAGGGTTTGCATTGAACTTATTAGGGTATGTGTATATGCATGTATGTTATGTTCTTAGAAATGAATCGTAGTTGGATGTACGGTGATCGACGCGAAAGGGACTTTCAAGAAGGGCTTAGAGAATTTTGTATTGCAGCAGTGGAGCACCAAAGGCTAAGCCGGGAGCCTATGATATTTTGCCCTTGTCGTGATTGTGGCAATGTAAAGAGGTGGACTGACATTGATGAAATACTAGATCACTTGTATCGTCGTGGGTTTAAACCTGATTATGAGATTTGGTATTGGCACGGTGAAAAGTTAGATATTAATGATGAAAGTGCGAAGGCAAATACTCTTAGATGTGAGGGTGATGAGGGCGTAGTGGAAGACCGAATGGATGATATGATGGATGCGATTGGAGATCATCTCACTCAACAAACTCGTATGTTTGAGGATGTGTCAAATGCTGCTGAGACTCCATTGTATGATGGTTGTAGTAAATATTCTAAACTATCAGCGACCTTAGTATTAACTAATTTACAAGCTAAGTTTGGTTGGACTGATACTAGCTTCACATCGTTGTTGGAAGCTTTACATGATATGTTTCCTGAGGGAAATAGTTTACCTAACTCAGCCTATTATGCTAAGAAATTGATCAACCCATTAGGCTTAGAGTATACCAAGATAGATGCATGTCCTAATGATTGTGTACTTTACCGAAAAGGGTATGAAAATTTGGACGAGTGCCCTATATGTAGAGTCTCGCGCTACAAGTGCAAGGAAAAGAACTCGATTGCTAAGAAATTACGCCCACCAGCAAAAGTTTTATGGTATCTTCCCATTATTCCAAGGTTCAGGAGACTTTTTTCAATTCCAGAGGATGCCAAGAAGTTGGTTTGGCATGATGAGGAAAGAAAGAAAGATGGGCTAATAAGGCATCCAGCTGATTCTATGCAGTGGAAGAACATAGACAAAGAATTCCCGATATTTGGTGATGAGGCCAGGAATCTTAGACTTGGATTAAGTACGGATGGGATGAATCCTTATGGGACACTTAGTACCCAACATAGTACATGGCCGGTTTTGTTGAGCATATACAACCTACCTCCTTGGTTGTGTATGAAGCGTAAGTATATACTGTTGCCACTTCTTATACCAGGCCCTAAACAACCTGGGAATGATATAGATGTTTACTTAGCTCCCTTAATGGACGAGTTGATGTTGTTGTGGAATGAAGGTGTGCCGATGTTTGATGCACATACCGGTACAAATTTTACACTACGTGCTATGATTTTTTGCACCATAAATGATTTTCCAGCATATGGAAACTTGTCGGGGTATAAAGTTAAAGGTGCAAAAGCATGTCCGATTTGTGAAGATGAAATGAAGAAAGATCGGCTCATTTATTCGGGTAAAAATGTGTTTAGGCACACTAGAAAGTTTCTCCCTCCGTTTCACCCTTATCGGAGAATGAAAGCACAATTCAATGGCAAAACTGAAAAGGGCGTAGCTCGACCGCCATTGTCTGGAACACAATTATATGACAAAATCCAGAATGTGAATACAGTGTATGGTAAATGCGGCCATAAGAGTAATATTGATAAAGGTGATTTGTGGAAAAAGAGGTCCATCTTTTGGGACCTACCTTATTGGAAGTCTTTATCGGTTAGGCACTGTCTTGATGTTATGCATATTGAAAAGAATGTATGTGACTCGATCATTGGGACTTTGCTAAACATGTCGGGAAAGACAAAAGATGGGCTTAAAGTGCGGCAAGATATGGAGAAAGAAAAAATTAGACCCAAACTGTGGCCGGAATACGATGTTGATGGAAAAAGAGCATATTTGCCGCGAGCTTGCTACACCTTGACAAAAGATGAAAAAAGAATATTTTGCGAGTGTTTGTATGATATCAAGTTGCCTACTGCATATTCTTCGAACATGAAACGATTTGTCTCCCTCGCAGATAAGAAGCTGATTGGTATGAAATCTCATGATTGTCATGTTATGATGCAAGTGTTTTTGCCCATTGCACTACGAGGCTTATTGCCAAAACATGTTAGGCAACCTATTGTGAAGTTATGTTTGTTTTTTAACAAAATATGTAATAAGGTAATTGATCCAAAGGAGCTTGACACTCTGCAGGAAGATATTGTGGAGACATTGTGCAAATTTGAGATGTATTTTCCACCTTCTTTCTTTGACATTTCAGTTCACTTGATGATACACCTTGTTCGTGAAATCAAAGAGTGTGGCCCTGCTTTTTTGCGATGGATGTATCCTATGGAGAGACATATGGGTTACTTGAAAGGTTTGGTCAAAAATCGGGCAAAACCAGAAGGGAGCATTATAGCTAGGTTCGCAGTTGAAGAGGCTTCAAATTTTTGTGCTGTTTTCTTAGAAAAGGCTAAAGAAATAGGAATTTCAATATCTCGTCATGAGGGTAGACTATCTGGGCAGGGAACAATCAATCGTAAGGAGATCAAACCTCCAATCGATAGGTTTTCTAAAGCCCATCGTTGTGTCTTACAACACCTTTCTGAAGTTCACCCTTACTTGGAAAGGCATATCACTGTTTTGAGCAACCGCAATCAAAGAGCAAGTTCATATGTAATAATGCAAGAGCATAATCGAACATTTGCCGAATGGTTTCAAAATGAAGTGCAACTTGCATTAAAGCAATCTAATAGCAATGTTTCCAACACAATTGAATGTTTGTCAAGGGGTCCACGACCGTTTGTTACTAGTTTTGAGGGCTATGACATCAATGGATATTGCTTCTACACCAAGCGTCAGGATGAAAAGGGTGTGCACCAAAACAGTGGTGTTATGGTTGTTGCTTCTTCTACAGAATATTCAAGTGCAAGGGATACTAGACCAGTTGATGCAACGCAGATATACTATGGGGTTATTCAAGAGATATGGGAGCTTGATTATCTTGATTTTAAAATACCAATTTTTAGATGTAAATGGGTGGACAATCGACGTGGAAGGAAAGTAAATGATGATGGGATGACTATAGTGGATTCATGTTGCTTTAGAGATACAATAGAACCTTTTGTTTTGGCCTCACAAGCTAAACAAATTTTCTATGTCAAAGACAACGTCGACCCTCAGTGGTTTATAGTGGTACAAGGGAAGAGAAAAATTGTTGGTGTAGAGGATGTGGTTGATGAGGAAGACTATGACCAGTTTGATGACACCCCTCCTTTGTCAATCGGCGTTCAACCTTTACTAAATGGAGAAGATGTGGTTGAAGATGTTGTGTATGATCGCAAGGAAGGAGTTTACGTTGCGTGTTTGAAAGACTAAGTAATATTGATGCATTAAACTTTTTATTTTGATTCATTTTATTAAGTAATATTGCGTGTTAATGTGTTTTTGCATTAGTAGTTGCTTTCTTTAATGGTGCTTTGATTATTCATGCAGGTGTTTTTTTTAAAGTATCACATGGGTAAACAAGAAAAGGAGCTTCAAAAAAAAGGAGCGCAATATGAGGCTCAAAGGGCCACTAGGATTGCTCATAATAAGGAACGAATGGAATCATTGGGTTTGCAAAAAATGGCCAACTCGTTGATGGGATCAAAAGGAAAAGAAAAGCAAAAGGAAAAGGTTGTATTAGAAAAGGACAAAGATATTGATTATGAGCCTGAAAGTGATGATGAGGATGACGAAGTTGATCAGGAGATTCAAAAGGAAAAGGTAAAGTGATAATGATGTTGATTATGTATGTAATTCACATAATTCAAGTTCATTAATCGCGCAAACCCTATTTACATTCATTTTTTTATTTATTTGACAGGAATTGGAATCTACAATGGATCGGAGGAATGATGAGACTATAGATCGTAATGTTGGAAACCAAGAGAACATACCTTCACAATCCAAAAAGAGGAAGGGTAGAGGTCCATCGAGAGCAGTTCAATCCTCGGTGCCAATGATTCTTGACTTTGATGAGTTTGACTTACCTATAGGGCGGTGGGAATCCTTATATGGCAGACAGATTGGTCAATGTGCACTAAGGATTGACATCACAGCTCAAGAATTTTCAAAGGTAGATCCAGTGAAGTTGGATATTTTTTGGGCTGAGACAAAGGTATTTGGTCAACTAGATTTTAAACTCTTATGTTATATTGTTATTAAATTGTTGTCCATTGTTCCTTTTTATTGCATTGACTGCCTTAATGAGTATTCACAATAACTTCATTGCATAGAAAATGTTCCACATAGAGGACCCAGAAGGAAAAAGGAAGAAAAATTTCATGGTTGCGCTAAAAGCTCGATTTAGGCGTCACAAATCTTGGTTGGTGTCAAGATTCATCAAAAAGAAAAAAGTTGCTGTTGAAGAAGGTAATGCAACCGACGACAAGAAGCCTTGGGAAGTGTATGGTTGTTACATCACTAAGGAGCAATGGGAGACATTTGAAACTTACGTAACTTCAGAAGAATTTCAGGTAGTTACGTATTGTAATGTCTTAATCAGTCCACATATATGAATTATACTCATTTGTATTATGTTTCAAACTTTTTGTTGGCATTTTTTGTCATAGAAAAAAAGTGAAATTGGTCAAAAATCTTCAAAAGGCAACATCCACCGCCATACACTAGGCCAAATGAGCTACTCAAGAGCAAGACCAAAGTGGGTAAAGGAGAACAGACTTCCACCTCCTACTGAAAGCACGACCACTGAGAGTACTAGTAGTGTGCTCAGTGATAGATTTCAACAACGTGCGCGCGAGTGGTGTTTAGCACATCAAAAGCGAACAAAAGATGGAAAATGGGAAGTTGATCCAAATAAGGTCGAGACCGCTCGAGTAGTCAGCAAAGTTGTAAGTTGAATTTTAAGTACTTCTATTCTTCTACGGTGCTCCATAAGTGTTGATGCACCTGATTCTGACTTGTTGCTACTGTATTGGACATGAAACACAAACCACACTGACCTAAATGTTCAGCCCTCCTTTAACATGAGACCTGCTGATTTGCTGTATTTGTTTAATGTTCAACACACTGATTTTTGGAGGTGCACACACTGATTTTTGGAGGTGCACTGTATTGAGCTGCACACACTGATTTAATGAGTAAACTTGAAATACAGGATTATGGGCATACTTGAAATACATGATTATATTATGACCTTTCTTCTTTCTAATAATTAGTTAATTAATAAGAGTACACAAGTTCTTTTCAATCTCATTGTATGGTTCGACCAAGTTTAAGGGTATACTAAAACATTATGGGCATGGCAAGATTATATTATCCCTTCTTTTATTATTATTTCCTACCTAATTGATTAATAGTTCTTTAGATTTTGTTGTGCACACATGATTCTATTATCAATCCCAAATTGCATATTACTCAAACACACCACACAATCTTTAATTTACAGATGGAACACTTGGAGAAGGAGGCAAAGGAGATAGAGGATGGAGTAGTTGTTAGTTCAGAGCCCGGTAAGGACGCTTTGTCAAAAGCTCTTGGAAAACCTGACAATTATGGTTATGTTAAAGGAATTAGTCGATTGGGTGTTGGTGTTGGCCACCGCAAGGTATTTGGCAAGCTGCCTCGAAAGGGTATTATAATATCAAATAGAGATCAAGAAATTGAAGAACTTAAAGAAACTATAAAACGAATGGAGTCGAGATTTGAAACAACTTTGCAACAAAAAGTGGCCGAAGAAGTCAAATCTTACATAGCCTCGTTGTCCTCCCTCAACATCCCTCCAATCTTGGAAATAAAGTGCGCTCCAACTCAACAACAACCAATCTTACATAGCATGATCATTAAGGTGGATTTATTAAGCCTTTAATTTTTCTTTATATGACAATATGTGAATTTAATTCTCTTTTTTTGTGTAGGAACCTAAAATATGTCGTCTAGCCATGGAGGATGATGATGGAAACCTTTTCGTAGTTGCTGATGGAACGGTACACCCTTGTGATGACGGAGTTGTGCATTCATCTAAATTGTTGCCCGATCATTACAAGGTGAGTATTGACAATCCTTATGAGGAGCATAAGTTGGTAAAATTGCCAGTCCCGTCGCCTGATGGAGAAACAGAGCTTGGTAAATCAAAAGGCTATTTTGTGCAGTGGCCTATATCTATGGTTGTGTTTGATGAAATGGTTAGTTCAAGGACTCGTTATGTTTTTTTTTTAATATTTGCAATGGAATAATTATTTTAATTTATCTTATATATTTCACAAATTTGTAATAAGGACAATGCATTGAAAACATTATCGCAAAGCAAAGAGCAAGTCGGTAGTTGTGATCCCTATAGATCACAGGAGTCGGGTGCAGGCTTGGATAATCAATTAGCATTATTTGATGTTGGGGATCTTGATATGGATACATCAGAAATTGCCTTGTTGAAAATGATCATGCTTGAAGAAAATCCAGACACAATTGTCGTTCCAATAAAGGCACCCTTACTTTATTATCAGAAAAACGAAGATATATGGGTTACATCCAACGACATTTCCGAAATGATGAATGGAGCATGGTTAAATGTGTCAATATTTCATGTCTACATCTTGTAAACATCTAAACTCCATCTCTACGTGAATTACATGCCTTAAAATAATATTTTTCCTTTAGTCTTATAACTCTTTTAATTTATATTTTGAATTGTAGATACCTTATTGAAGATTTACGGGATAAAGGTCAAGGAGAACGCATAACCTTTTTGTGTCCCCAAATAATTTCTGGAGATGAATGCAAGAGAGATTTTTTTGGGGCAATAAGATATTTGAAACATGCTTTCACTTACGAACTACAAAAGAAAGAGTCGTCGCACTGTAAATTTATTTTGGCCCCTTACAAAGAAGAGTATGAATTAATGATGACATTTATAAGTTTTAATTTGTATGTGCATGCTTTGTACTTCATACTTATATTTAATTTATTGTGTTTCATCTAGATGTCATTGGATTCTACTTGTCGTTGATCTACGGGCCGGCGTAGTCTTCGAGTTTGACTCTTTGGCTCAACAATTGACTCGTCCTACATTGTTATTGTGTGAAAATGCTTTAAAATAGTAAGTCCTTGAATATTTTGAAAGAGTTAATCATAATTGAATGTTTTGTCTTGACAAACTTTTGTGGTTTCATTTTAGTGCTTACAAATCCTATAGGGCAAGGCTCAAAGGCCAAAGTAACAACACGACGTTACTTTTTAAGCAAATAAAGGTATATATGGGTTATTCTTGTATTATCTAAGTATTTAAGTTGTATAGCATTTAATTTAGCTCATTTTTCTAATTTTATCAGTGTGCCCAACAACCCGGCGGGAGAGAGTGTGGCTACTACGTCATGAGGTTTATGTATGAGATAGTTAATCAATATAGTCAATGTATGGGTGATTTGGCACAAGTGAGTTTATTTCTCGATTTTTATTATGTTTTCTAGCTATGTTGTTTAATTTGATGATGTTTTGGATGGTTGTTTAGTTAAATAGTTTAGATTAGAAAATAAGTGGTTATGAACACCACTTTCATTGTACTTTGGGAAATTATTTGGTTGGTACGCGAAAGAATGAAGGTGGTTATGAACACCACTTTTATTGTATTGTGTTTATTTGCAGGTACATGAGTTTAAAAATTTTTTGGATTATTCATTTTACAAACGGAACTCTGCCGAAATTTCTGCAGAATTTTTGTATTTGGTGAATTTCGGAATGTGTTTTTCGTTTTGTTATTTGCTTTCATGGTTACAATATAGATATAGGGTGTTATTGTATGATGCGCGCGTGCCGGAAGAATAATGTATTTATTTTAATTTGTTTTGTTTATTATTTGTTTTGAAGGAGTATATTGCAAGATCAAGCGCATATAGCCAAGATGAAATAGATGAAGTCCGTGAGCAATGGGCAAAGTACTTTAGATTGAACTTTTTGTTAAAGTAAATGTAATTTTAATTAACTTGTTAATGTAATATATAGTAGTGTACTTGTGGATCATATTTTCTAATTTTAATTAAGTGTAGTTGTGGATGTTTTGTAATACAATATTTTGTAATTAATGTACATATTATTTAATCGTATATTATATATAAATATATATTATAGCCTTGAATAACTTCTATAGATATATATTATATTTATATTAATAATCCGGTGATGAAATAGATATATAGGGCTATATATGTTTTTTTAATTAAAAAAAAGTCATTTGTATCTAAGGTTTAAAAAGGGGGGATACAAATAACTGGGTTATTTGTATCCCCTGTTTTAAACCCTAGATACAAATAAGGGTTATTTGTATCGCCTATTTCAAACAGGGGATACAAATAACCCATTATTTGTATCGCATGTATGTAAAACGCGATACAAATAATAGGTTATTTGTATCCCCTGTTTGAAATAGGGGATACAAATAACCCTTATTTGTATCTTGGGTTTTCAAGAGATACAAATAATATGTTATTTGTAACCCACTTGTTAGTAACCCTCAATATGAGATACAAATGAGCTTAAAAACAAGATACAAATAAGGATTTTTTTACTAGTGCATCTTTCTCTTATTCTCTTGAAACGTAAAGGAGAGTGATCAACTCCGTTATAGTTTTTCTGATTTCATTTTCTCTTATAAACTCTTTGTTGTTTAGATTAATCGGTGCGTACTCATCGGTTAATGTGATTGATTGTATCTCTTTGTGAATTTCCGGTCTCATAACCCAAGTACCTTTGTGGGGGAAATATCACAAAAGGAAAGTATCGATGTCGCCTTCAATCTATATCAAGATTTCCGTGCGATGTTTATCGTCGCAAACTAATCTTCATTACGGTGTCCATTTCGTGGTTATTCAAATCAAGGAGTCCATTGCCATATACAAAGGTTCGCACTATTATTTATAACAAATTCTTCTTCAGAAAAATGAAATTTTAATGTCAAATTTAGAGTTTTTGATCTGATGCATTTTTATGTGTTTGAATGCTTGACAAGAAGATGATTTATGTGATCTCTTTTTTTTCAAGCTCGAATCAGAGATACCTGCCAAAGAGATGGTCTCGCTCTTCTTCTCGCGCAGATCTGTTCCTCGCTCCTACAAATCGTCGATAGAAGGTAAAATTCTTGATGAAAAGTTCTTTCTCCAGTTAAGGTTGTTAGACAATTAAGTTTTCCTTTTCTGTGATTTCACTTTTAAATTCTTTTCATTTTTTATCCCCATTAGGCATGATGTGTTTCATTTATCACTATATATATGTATCTTGTTAGTTCTTTCGATTTCCTATTTGATAAAGTTTTATTTTGATTTGAGTTTCTGGTTGCAAAATTAACTTACAACCTAAAATCAGTCAAAGTTGAAGACATTAATGTAATTTAAATTTATATCTTTCAGGATCTGTGCTGACGGTTGAAGATGTGAATTATTAGGTATATTTTTTGATTTTTTTTTCCGTTTTAAAATCAGATTTTTAGATTTTTTTTTAGGTTTTTTGGTTGATGGGTTCTGAATTGAAGATCTGGTGTTTTGGATTTTGGGTTTTTGGGATTTTCCGTTCATCAATTGAATGAGGTATTTCTGTTGTAGTATAAGGGTAAATGGGTCTTTTCAATAGCTAACATTTCTGTATAAATAGCTGGGTAAAGGTTTTGTATTGAATAACAAAGAAAATTAATAAAATTCCTCTCTTCTCTTTTCTCTTCTTTTCTATTCTTAGTCTTTTGTTCTTCCTTATTTTGTTCTAACAAGATATTCAATCTTGGTATCTTACTTTAGTTTTCCTATTGTTTAGAGGTATACTATGGAACACAAGTATACTCTATCAATTTCTTGGCATTATGGTTCTTCGTTATATATTGTATGAAGTTGAAGTGCTTTTAGGCTTTGGTTCTAAATTCATAAATTTCAGAGTTGTACCAACATCATAATCTATAAGGTAATTCTTCATTGCTACTTAAATCTAGGATTTTTCTTGCTTTTTCACTAATCATTTGCCTTTTTGTACTTGCTTTTTGATTTCATTACTTTTTATTTTGGCTTTCTTAATTTTCTAATGAAGAAGAAAACACATGTAATTGCTACTTGGCTACTTAGAAAGCACAGAAGAAGAACAATAAATAAATGAATTTTTGCTTCTTTCACTACTTGGTCTGTGATTTGGAATATTTTGTTGGTTGATTCAAAATACTTCTTCAGAGGGTTTTTGTGTTATAATCAATGTTCGTATAAATCTTATGTTGTATAAGCTATGTTCGTAGTTAGGCTGATCATGTATTAGGTTTTTTATTGTTTTAGATTGTTTTTTTTATATTGTTCAAATTCTTTATCATATTTACATGTTGATTGTTTGTGGTTTATTTTTGATTTTCAGATATTTTGGGTCTCCTTCTCTCTTATGTTTCTGGTATTTCTTTTCTTTTTTTTTTTTCCTTATCTAGGGTTTTGATAGTTGTTTATATAGTTTTGGTTTTGTTCTCTTCGATTAATTTGTTGAATGAAATTTTGGGATGAGTTCAGGATTGAACTGAGGAGGAAGGAATTTTCAATTTTGTTTTCTTTAACTAATAAATTATTTTATGATTTTTAAGAATTATTAAATACTTTTTTGTTTGTTTGAATGTTTAATTGTTCAAATTGGATTGTAATTATTTGAATAAGCAATTATGTAGAAAATGATAGATCTTTTTCTTCTCTTCAGTAACAATCTTGCTTCAAACCCTTTTTTCTTTCAATCAGCCTATTATTCACTTATGAAATCAATTTGAGTAAAATTACAAGGTTCCGCATCTCACCCTTATTTGTGTTAAAATATTTCTTTTTTTTTTCTCCTCAACTTGGTAAATTAATCATTTACTAGTATTATGCCCGTGCTATGGTCTCCTTCTCTCTTATGTGTGGTATTCTTTTCTTTTTTTTTTTCCTTATCTGGGTTTTGATAGTTTTATATAGTTTGTGGTTTTTGTTTCTTCGATTAATTTGTTGAATGAAATTTTGGATGATTTCAGATTGAACTGAGGAGGAAGAATTTTCAATTTTGTTTCTTTAACTAATAAATTATTTTATGATTTTTGAAATTATTAAATACTTTTTTGTTTTGTTTGAATGTTTAATTGTTCAAATTGGATTGTAATTATTGAA